>CAUYQG010190437.1:0-21445 GCA_963574415.1 Tarsius wallacei | reverse complement strand
GGAGGCTGAGGTGAGTGGATTGCCTGAGCCCGCGGGTTCGAGACCCGCCTGGGCAAGCAAGACCTCATCTCTACAATAAATCAAAAAAAATTAGCCGGGCATGGTAGCGCACGCCTGTAGTTCCAGCTCCTTGGAAGGCTGAGGCAGAAGGATCGCTGGAGCCCAACAGGTCGAGGCTGCGGTGGCCAGGAGCAGCCACTGCACTCCAGTCTGGGCGACAGAGTGAGACTCCAACTCAAAAAAATAAAAAAAATTAAAAAAAAAGAAAAGAAAAAATTAAAGCACTATGAAAACCAACTAATCATTCCAAATGCCACTGCTGAGAAATAACCAAAGTCTACATTTGTTAACTTCTATTCTTGATCTCAGTAAATAGGCAAAAGACAAATATAAAAATGGATGCCTGGAGAGGCAGCATGAGAGGGGATGAAAAAAAAAAAGAAGAGCATGACCAAGACAGAGGAATATTATTCTCTAAGACGCTAAGAATGGAATCCCGTTATTCCTATTTTGAAATAAGATATTAAGTTTAATTGAACTCTCTGTAGGTCTTCTATTTGATTGGATATCATGTATAATTTTCCTCGATTCACACTTCCACTTATCTGGGTCCAATTTGTCTTCCTTGTTTCCATCTGCGGCTTGAGCTCCAGATAACTGTATTAGGTCCATTTTTCTGAATGTTAATCATGCAGTTGTTTTAGGGAGAAAGAGAGCTTAGCTGACACTGAGCACGTTTCTTGCTAGTGAACATCAACTTTGCTTTCTCTTCCCTCTGAGAGTCTGCTGAATGCCTGGTAGGAAAACCTGCTTGAAGGCAGAAGGGATATCGTATTCCTGTGGGTTTCTGCTCATTCCCCTACTGGAGCAAGGTGCATTGAGAGATGGGCCCTTTCCTACTTCTCCTGAGGTCCTGGGGTACCACCCCCAGGCTTCTGCTATACAGGAATTGCTGTATTCTTGCTCAGAATTGACTGTTTTCCACCTCAGACTTCTTAGCCCTTGATTGGAGAGTGTTAGTGAGACTTAGTAGTTTCTGGCTTTCCTTCTTTCCTCAGTTTTGTTTCTGTGAAAACAAGAGCCACTGCTAGGTGTTGTGCTTTTTTCTGCCACCTTGAACCACATCAGAGTGATGTGTTTCTCTATTTGGATGCCAGCTTTAAAGCTGTTTTTTTGAATAATTTTTGTTCTTGTCTTGGTAATTTAGAGAATGAGTTTTGTTCTTGCTTCGCTCTACTTTATTCACCAAGAGTCCCTCATCTATTCTTGCCTCCTTAAAAGCTTATCAACTTACACTGCAGAGTTGTTCTTTAAAGCACAAATGTGATCGTTCCAGTTCCCTGCTTAAAATGCTTCTGTGTTGTTCACAAAGAAGGATTGTTTCAGAACCTTGTGGAAAAAGAGTACGCCACCTACTTGAAACTATTGACACTTGAAAGAACAGACTCCTGGGTACAGATGTCTGATGGCATTGCTTAGACAACATTCAGGTCATACCAGTAGTTGGAGTCAGCACTCCAGAACCGTTAGGTTGAGAAGCAGATGGTTTCATAAGACTGATGCTCCACGACCCAGTAGAACAGATTTACTTACATGGTACTGAATGAACTCATAAGGACATGTTATTGTGGCTATTTGTTCAAAGTATTATTGATACTGTCTTAATGTTCTGTTTTCTGGATATATAGGAGAGTCATTCTATTAAGATATATGTAGCCCACCACAGTTTAATAGCCTTATTTTTTTTAACTGGGAAAAAACCTTAAAAAACCAGACAAACAAACAAAAAATAAATCCTCTTCTGTGGCTTTCCTTTTCTCCCAGAATGAAGACCCAAATCCATAACATGGCCACTGAGGTAGGATGACACTTTCCAGTCCAATCTCATTTTATACTGTGTTTTTCCATTCCTTACAGATGGTGAGCATTCCAGCCCTCAGACTACCCATTTCCTCTTAAGGTCAGAGCCCATGCTTGCCCTATAGAATGATAATACATAGATGATTCTGTTATGAGCACATTCGGAGGCATATGCTTCTTTGCAATGCTTTCTTTTTTTGTATTTCTCTCGTAAAAATTGGATGTTCTTGTTACTGCCATTTCCTCTGAACACATCCTTTCTCTAAAATAAAGCTATCAATAACTTGACTATCTTATGTATCTAGAATATAAATCTTTGGAAAATAATGTATGGGCAATCCTAGGGGCCTTAGAGGCCTATCTAAACCATTCCCTATTGTCGATGTGATTGACAGTGAGATAGACCAATGAGGGATGTCCTTTCTGCCTTATCCGTAGTGGTAGGTAACTCTGGTACGTATTTCTACAGTCCTAGAGATCATATGACTAGGGGTAGGGCTGGGATAGAAAAAGAGATATTCCACTAGGGCTGTAAGAAGAGATAAGAGATAAAAAGTAGACCTATTCTATGGGCAGAAAAGAGAACAGGCACACGATAGACTATAAGATCCTTACCACCGCCCAGTAGACTTGGTAGTATGTGCCATTGATGCTCATATCCACCACCAACATAATCACTCCAAAGATGGCAAAGATGGAACTAACAATATTCATTCCCAGGCTGCCTTTTATCTAATGGAGGTGGAAAAAAAATAAAATCAATCAATTATATGTATGATCAATGAAATTAAATGAAATAAGAATCAATCAGATGTAATTGTTCTTAATTTTTGAAATCTTGAAACAATATTTTGAGTTCTGTTACTATTATGTCATTATAATAAAAATTACTCTATATGCAGCCTAGACACAGGACACTTCTAAAAAGGTGTAGAAAAATGTAAATAATACAAAGCAGGTATTCATCCACTGTATTTATCTAAAAACCTTATGCACAATAATGACTATATTTTATTTATGAAAACAATCAAGGAACAAATAAACTCTTAATGAGCATTTTTCTGTGACAGGCATGTTTAATTATTTAAGTTATCTAATTGAACTCTTACAGCCATTGAATGAGGTAGTATAGCATCTGGTTTATAGATGGGACAGTATATAGAAACAAAATTTTGTTGATAAATTTAGGGATTAATGAAAACCCTTAAGTCTCTCCAGGGACTAGGTAATGAACCCCAAATTTAGAAAAAGAAACTCTTGGGGCTTTTGTGGGTAGAGGTATCTGGGTGAGTACAAAACTTTCCCCAGTTTCTGAGACAGGATTTCAACACACAACAACCAAGTCCTCCACTGACCTCCTGGGGTGGCACAGTTAGAGTTCTTTGAGTTCTGCAGCATGCCTTAGAGTCTCCAGAAGAGCTCTACAAGGCTCTTAGAAAAATCGTCTTAGTTACGTTTCAGTGGTTGACTTCTGCAAAAGGACAGAGTCTACATTTGGACAGTCTCAGCGGGAAGGATCCGTAAAGGATGCATTGAAAGGGTGCTTTATTTTGTTTTTGGATGACAACAGGAGAGGTTAATCGTAATTAGGCTGATTTTATTTTAAATTAGCTTGATTTAATTATTTTTGTTTGGAAGAGCATGAGCCATACAATTCTATGTTCTCATTTCCTCATTCTTCCCTCTTGTGATGGATAATTACATATAATCTTGAAACCATCTCTGTACTAGTTGGTCCTAGTCCTTGGCAAATCATTTTCTTCTTCCTGGTTTCTATGGTAGACCAGGAAATTGCAGTAGGTGGGGTGGAGTGATTAAGAATTGAAAGCCCTGTTTCGGTGATCATTATGATAAATTCTTATGGAATGAGCTGGATGCTTTTAATGGTGATTGAAAGAGTTGTTAGATGAAACCCCCATCTGAATAAGAACAGGAGAAATTCACAAGTTAAAAATACAAGGCAGAGCTGAAAAATGGCAAATGAACCTTAGAGACTGTAACTGAAGTAGCATGTGGGTGTTTCCTGCCTCCTGGAGCCTTCTCAGACTTGCCTTAAAGCAATATGACCCAGCCGAACCAGCTTTTAGGTTAAAGCTTAAGCAACCTGATCTTTATTACTTCCTGCTCTTGTGAGTTCAAGAGTCAGGATATGGAACTCTGCCCTTTCTTGGAGGCAAATGGTGTGGCCCATTCCCCCACCCCAGCACACAGCACGTGGGGCAACCACGAGATGTTTGGGAAACACGCTCCTATTCTCGTTTCCTGAATCCAACTTTTCAATTTCCCTTCCCCAATAAATTAAACTAATTTTTAAAGGGGTTTAAAAAATAGAAACATTCTGACTTACCAGACAAAGAGAAAACTCCTTGGATGCTGATACACAAAGAGAGCCAGAAATAATGAACTGTAGAGACAGAAATATTGTGAAATGACAGGTTCACTGGTTGTGCTTGGGAACTTCTCTTTATATGAAAGGTTGGTCTATTTATATTAATCTAATTTCCCTCTCAACATTTTCTCTCATACTTAATTTTCTGGAGTTACTCTTAGGCATATGCCCTGACTTTTTTTCTCTTTAGTTTCTTGAATATAAAGAACTCATTCTTGTTTAAGCTTTCCTCCTTCTGATACTGCTCAGTGTCTTCTCATAATCAATAGTGTGTGTGTGTGTGTTTAATTTTTTTTTTTCTTCGAGATTCAGGTCTTGCCATGTTGCCAAGGCTGGTCTTGAACACCTGAGCTCAAGTGATCCTCCTGCCTCAGCCTCCCAAGTAGCTGGGACTACAGGCATGCACCACCCTGCCCGGCTCAGTTGCATACTTTTAATCATGTTTTCAGTTCCCTCCCTTTGCCACTCTCTACCCAACATATCCATCTTCATCTAAAATGTAATAGGCAACTAAAACGTTGGCTTGCTGATCACTGGATCAGCGTAAACTTTAAAGTATGGGTTTAAGCTCCTAATTAAACTGGGGAGTAAGTTCTTCACTTTTGATGCCCAATTAAGATCTGTTATTTTTCTGAATGCTCCAGCCTTCAGATGCAGGGCTTATCAATAAATGAGTTGTAAAGAGGCTGGAGACATCTATACTTTATAAACTGGGAAGGAGAGGAGTTCTGGCAATCTACTCACAGAGAGGCCACCCCAGAATGGATATCCGCCAAGAAAAGCAGTGGAGGCAAAACCCAAGCTTTGTCCAATAGAGAAGCCTAGTAAACCCAGAATAATTCCAAAGCCAATGTGCATCAGCCCAATCACGATCTGGATTGCCTGAAAAAAGAAAACAGTCATTTAAAAATTACTCCTTCACTTTCAGACCCGTGAAGCATTGCTGCCTTGGCTGCTCCCGCTTTTGTGTTGCTAGCTTTGCCAAGATCCATGAGTGTCACTTAGGCTTGCATTAGACGCAGGAGGTGGGCCGTGGAGATTCAGACATACACTTGAATAATGGGGATGCAAAGGCCTCAGCAGAAGGCCTTGTTTGAGGAACGGTATTTGGGGGAAATGTGTTGTGGCTGCCTAAGGAGATGCAACAGAAAGCACGCCTGCGTAAGCATGTATTCACATCCCCAAGATCCTCTGAAAGACTCTTAGAAAAGAAGGTTTTGATGGTGGCTTCAGTGGCCGTCTTTTTCAGATGGATCAGTTCTTTGCTTGGGTGATTTCAGTTACGGGGAAAGCAATCAGTGAGGAGAAAATCGTTTATTGGGCATGAATTTTATGCTTGAGAATGTTCTCAGCACTTTACGTTTATTGTTTCACATAATCCACCCAATAACTGGATGGAGACACAAGAGACATAAAGAAATTAGGTGTCCAAGGTCACACAGTTACTAAAGTGCAGATCTGGGAATTCACTGTAGCAAACTGACTCCAGAAATCAAGTCTTAACTATTCAGTAAAACCTTCCCTGAGGCCCAGCTTAGCTCCACCTCTTCTGTGAAGTCTCCCTGATTACACTAGTCAAATTACCCTAAGTTCTTTCTTTCTAAATTTCTGTTGCATCTCATGATAGGAAACACACCTTATTACTTGGTTTTGTACTTATTTATATTGTTATTTTTTTAAATGCAGTGATGCATCATTCTCTTACCAGTCAAGAGATATGTTACTAAAGATAAGGGATACATATTTTACTTCCTGAAACTTTTCAGCGCATCTTCCTTCATCCTAGATAAACACAGATTTCTGAGAAATAGCTGCACTAGATTGGTCTAAAAGTTGACTGTAGATTCATAATTTATCTCTTCCCATATTTATATTTTATCTATCCAGAAGATACAAGTACAAAGACTGCTGTGTTTTTTTAATTAAATAACTACTAAATACAATTAAATTGAATTAAAATGAGAAACAACCCAGTTTCATAAATAATGCTAAAAGATTAATTGTTTTTGAATAATGAAGTTTCTTAAGACTCTGTTAAAGCTATACATCTTTCTTTCCGAAAAATTACTCTTGCACAGACACACACACACACACACACACACACACACACACACACACACCATACCACACTTTTGCATACAGTTTCAGGGGGGTGATGCACTTTTTCTAGCCAATCTCACTTGAAGAACTCCTTTATATTTGGTTTTTACAAGCTCTTCTCTAGAGCAGCAATTCAGTCATCTGGCTGCAAACTTCCTGTTCTCGTCCTTGTTGTCATCCGGATGATGTCACTTAAATCTTGATTCGCACTGGTGTTCTTTTCCCCTCCTGTAGCCCTGACTGTACCCTTTACTGATCAAAATCGCCTACAGGACAGACTTAAAAACTCAGACACGGCCGGGGGTGGTGGCTCATGCCTATAATTCGAGCACTTAGGAAGGCCGAGGTGAGAGGATTGCCTGAACCCACGAGTTTGAGACCAGCCTGGGAAGCTTGGTGAGAGCTTATCTCTACAATAAATGAAAAAATTAGCTGGGTGTGGTGGCACACGCCTGTAGTTCCAGCTACTTGGAAGGCTGAGGCGCAAGAATCGCCGGAGCCCAGCAGGTGGGGGCTGCGATGGCCGTGAGCGTGCCACTCCACTCCAGCCTGGGTGACCGAGTGAGACTCAAAAAACAAAACAAAACAAAAAACCCCCTCACAACCTTTGAAAGTATTTGGATTATGGTAGCAGGCAGCAAGCTCCAGGGGCTTCTCCTTCCACATAGTAAAAGCCAAAGCCTTCTGCTCCCCAGGCCTCAGGTTCTGGCCCCTGCCAAGTCTCCGCCCTCCTGCCAGCTGCTCTGTCCCTTGCTCATTCTGTTCTGTTTTATTGACCTCCTCCCTGTTCTTCAAATATATCACACACATTTCCACCTGAAGACCTTTATGCTGGTTGTTCCTTCTTGCTCTGACATCTGCACGGCTCGCTCCTGATGTCATGACTTTGCTCAAATGTCGTGTCCTGAGGAAAGCCCACCCTGACCAGCTTGAAATTGCCACTTCCTCACTGTCTGGTGCTTCTTACCCTTTTATACTTTTAAAATTCTCTCTGTGTCATCGAGCACATTCTGACACTCTGTGTGCATGACTGCCTTACTATGTGTTGAGTCTCTTTTCCCCTATTAGGCTGTGAGGTCCGTGAGGGCAGAGATTGTGCCTGCTTCGTGCTCTGTGATTTTCTCAATACCCGTGTGGGGATTGGCTGTCTGAAGGGCTGGTTTGTCCCATTTGCTCAGTGGAAGCAGGGAATTTTCTCTATCTGGGAGGAGGAGGATCCCAGGGATGCCCTCCACAGCTTAGATGGGCTGCTGGAGAGGAACTGATGCTCATTTTTACTTTTCTATAACCTAAAAACTTGAAATAGGTAGTAAGATGGCTAGAAGAGTTTCTGGCCCTTAAGGGCCCCCAGTATTGTTGACTGAACACAGAGAAGTTGGAGCTGCACACAGGAAGAGACGCAATGTAATTCCGTGGAGTTGTATTCGTGGTGTGAACAAGGCATCTGGAAAGTACAGCAAAGGGACTAACAATCCTGCCTAGATAAGCGGAATCTTCCCACAAGTAGGGTACGTTTTGCAATGCTTACAGAAACAAGGTGCTTGGTTCAAATTACCCTTTGTAGGAGTATGGTGACATTTAGGCTACGCATCTCCAGGGGTACTGGCGAGAAAGAGGCACAGCTGATATCCCCTAATTCTTTCACACTCAGCCCTTCCCAGACTGTCCATTTGTAGTTCCTTCCTTTTGAAGGTGACCATCAATGTTTGGTTTTTTTTTTTTTGAGTTGTAATCCCACTCTGTCGCCCAGGCTGGAGTGCAGTGGCATGATCACGGTCCCTCCAGTGTCGACCTACTGGGTTCCAGTGATCCTTCTACCTCAGCCCTCCGAGTAGCCAGAACTACAGGCGTGTGCTACCACGCCTGGCTAATTTTTTGATTTTTATTGTACAGATGAGGTCTTGCCATGTTGCCCAGGCTGGTCTCAAATCCATGGGCTCAGGCAATCCTCTCGTCTCAGCTCCCAAAGTGCAGGAATTATAGGCTTGAGCCACCATGCCCAGTTGATGTTCATTTTAATGTGAGTTCGCCTGCATACAAAAGCCAGGCTTATAAACATCTCAGAAACAGGATTGTGGTTGTCCAAAAAGTTCTTTGGAGAAGTGAGATCAAGCTAGAGATAGTGGTGCTCCTGTCAGGCCAATATTACCGAATCCTTCTGCTAGTGAGGGTCCTCTGTCACCTATTAGATTCTTGGTTGAGTCTAAAAGCAAATAACTATGAAGGTAAAATCTATATGCAGATGAATTATTTCTACCTAAAATAAATAGTTTCCAGAATAACATTTAGAGTTTTTAAATAATTGAATGATATCCTCTTCACCTATATCTTAAAATTCTGGTAGTAAATAGACTTACCCCTAATGTCTTTGCTTCTTCTTTAAAGTTTATTGCTGCTGTTTGTGTAGCTGGGCTTATCGTTTGTGTAGTGGCTTGACCCAGCTGACTGCCAGCAAGAACTCCTGGAGAAGTGATGAAGACAGGCTGACCACCTTGACCTTGATTTACTGGGTTTACTGAACCCAGAGGCTGTTGAAACCCAGGAGACATAAAATTGCTCGATGGGCAGGGGCTGGGCAAGGCTCCGTGTACTCCAGTGTGGCTTGTTGACTTGGACGACATTATGACCTAAGCATTACAAAACATACTGAAATGATACGTTTAACCAGAAAAGAAACGAAAAAAAATTTTGTCTAATGTCAACTATCTAGGTAAGTGGAAGACAGCGAGTGAGTGAGCCGATAATGGGCAACAACAGCTAAGATAAAGATGAATCTCATTTGACTTTGAAATCCTGTACCTCCTATGGTTTGAAGGATGTAAAGGAGGGGGGGATGGGAATACATTTATTTTTCAATTCCCATTTGGTTTTGTAAACTCAGTGTGTATGTGTGTGGAGGGGGGTGTACGTATAACCTGAGTGCTATGGTAAGCAGAATAATGCCCATCTATCCCCATCCAACCCAAAGATGTCCACACTCTAATCCAGGACTTGTGAACATGTTAGGCTACACGACAAAAGGGAATTAAGGTTGCTAGTTAGCTGGCCCTGAAATAGGCAGACAGTCCTAGATTATGGGGTGGGTCCACTATGATCACAGGAGTCCGCAAAAGTGAAAGAAGGAGGTAAAAGAAGAGAGTCAGAGAAGGAGAGGTGTTGGTGAAAGTAAGGTCAGAGAGATGCCATGCCGCTGGCTTTGCAGATGGAGGAGGGCACCCATGGGCCAAGGAACCTGGATCAAACAAGGAAACAGATTCCTTTCTAGAGCCTTCAGAAAGAAGCATAGCTCTGCCGACACCTTGACCTTAGCCCAGTGAGCTGGTGTTGGACTTCTGACTTAAGAACTATCATGTTGCTTTAATCTACTAATTTTGTGGTACTTTGTTATAGCAGTAAATAGAAAACTAATAAAAGGATAATAATACAATTGGCTGGCAAGGAAGACAATTCAAGATTAAAATTATTTTGTCAGTAATTGGAAAAGTAGATATCTCACATGTGGCCATTTAAGTGGATTATCTTGTTCTTTAAGAAAATTTCTCGGTCACGCTTTTGTTAAGCCTTGGCCCAATATGGCTGGGCCATGTTTTCCTAAGTGTTGGCCCCTCCCCTATTTTAGGGAGGTGAATCAATCTCAATTTCTCTCCCTCTCTCTCTCTCCCCTCCTCTTCCCCCTCCCTCTCTCTTTCTTTCTCTCTCTCTTGAGATTTCTTATTCATTTGTATTTTTCTGGAAGCCTAGAGCATCTCAGGCCCCATGTGGCCAAGGGAAATTTTGTTGGGAAAAAACCAGCACACTAGATGTAGACATCCTTGAAAAAGTTATGACACTTAAAATATTTGTTTTCTGAAGCGGGAGGTATCACACTCCCAGATTTTAAACTTTATTTTAAAGCTACAATAATCAAAATAGCCTGATATTGGTACGAGAACAGGCATATAGACCAATGGCACAGGATAGAGATTCCAGAAGCAAAACCTCAATTTCTCAACCAACTCATCTTCTACAAAGTCTCCACTACCAACCACCAGAGAAAGGAGAACCTATTCAGTAAGTGGTGCTGGGAAGACTGACTGATCACATGCAGAAGATTAAAACAAGACCCCTACCTATACACAAAAGTCAACTCTAAATGGATCAGAGACCTAAATGTAAAATCCCAAACTATAAGAATCTTAGAAAACACAGGAGACACCCTTATGGAAATTGGAACTGACAACCAATTCCTGATCAAAACCCCAAGTATCTATGCCATAAGAGATGAGGTAGACAAGTGGGACCTCATCAATTTGAAAAGCTTCTGCATAGTCAAAGAAGCCATCAAGAGAGCAGGAAGACAGCCCACAGACTGGAAAAAAATATTTGCCAAGTGTATATCTGACAAAGACCTAACATCTAGGATCTACAAGGAACTCAAATGTGCCGAAAAGAAAAAAAACAAACAGCCCCATTACAAAGTGGGCAAAATATATGAATAGACACTTCTTAAAATAAGACATATTAGCAGACAACAAGCACATGAAAAAATGTTCAGCCTCACTAATCATCAGAGAAATGCAAATTAAAACCACACTGAGATACCACCCAACTCCAGTCAGGATGGCCATCATCAATAACTCAAAGATGACAGATGCTGGAGAGGATGCGAGGAAAAGGGAACACTTCTACACTGTTGGTGGAAGTATAAACTAGTACAATCTTTGTGGAAAAGTTTGGCGATTTCTAAAAGATCTAAAAATCAACCTTCCATATGACCCTGCATTCCTCCTACTGGGAATATACCCAGAGGAACTCAAATCCCTCTCTGAAAAAGATACCTGCACATGCATGTTTATTGCAGCCTTGTTCACAATAGCAAAAACATGGAACCAACAGTGCTGCCCATAGAAAAAGGACTGGATAAAAAAAATGTGGCACATATACACAATGGAATATTATGCAGCCATAAAGAAGAACAAAATTATGAACTTCACAGCAATTTGGATTGACTTAGAGTCTATAATACTGAGTGATCTATCACAGAAACAAAGAACTGAGTATCACATGTTCTCACTCATAGGCAGAACTTGAATAATTATCGTAATACTATAAGAAAAGGATTGGCAGTAGTGGGAATCTGCTGGGGTGGGGAGGCACAACTCATCAACAAGGGTACCTGCATAATGAGCTTTTGTATGCCTAACCCTGAATTGGACCCCACATATTTAAAATAAAAAATTTAAAAAAATAAAAAGACATTTCCTTTCCAAAAAAAAAAAAATTGTTTTCAATGTCCTTAGATTCCTATTTTGGAGAACTTCTTACCAGACCATTTTATTGTACTTCATGAATATCAAGAAGATAGGAGTAATAAATGCCTTCATCATTGGTATGAAGTATAAATAATATGAATCACCTATTGGTACATTGCACTACTGATGTTTTAACCGAGACTTTTTCAGACCCTCTACTCACAGAATCCTGACATTTCAGGTAGGATAGAACCTGTCCAGTTAACCTGTCTCATTCACCTTGGTTTACAAACGAGAAACTGAAGTTGAGACATGTTAAATGACTTAAACAAGGTAACATAGGAAATGTGTGGCCAAGATAGGACTGGAAAATGGGACTCTTGACTGTTGTTACTGAATTCCCCACTCCAAACAAACTCAGTGAAAAGGGAAAAAACACATTTCTGAAATACCTGTTTACAAAGGGATTATTCTTTCAAAACAGAAGCAGATTTTAACCCACACAAAGTTATTTTAAACAAAGAAAACTAAACATTTCATTCTTGGAGTAACTCTCTATAATTCTGAAATAACTTTGAAGAATGTGAGGTTGAGCCGGGCTCGGTGGCTCAGCCTGTAATCCCGCTCCTTTGGGAGGCTGAGGTGAGTGGATTGCCTGAGCCCGCGGGTTCGAGACCTGCCTGGGCAACTTGGCGAGACCTCATCTCTACAATAAATCCAAAAAATCAGCCGGGCATGGTAGCGCGCGCCTGTAGTTCCTGGCTACTCGGAAGGCTGAGGCGGAAGGATCGCCGGAGCCCAGCAGGTCGTGGCTGCGGTGGCCGGGTGCGGCCACTGCACTCCAGCCTGGGTGACAGAGTGAGACTCCAACTCAAAAAAAAAAAAAAAAAAAGAAGTCTTATTTTGTTTTTAAAATACTCACTGTATTTCCACATTGTGTCATGGGAATCTGAATTCACATACATCTCCAGAAGTGGGTCTGTTTGGTTTAAGGATAATGAAATAAAATTGTGACTCAATTCTGACCAATGTGATGTGAAACAAAGTTTAATGAATTTTTTTTTAAATTTTGTAGTTCTGTTATATGTAAATCTAATGCTTAGAATTTATGCAATATCTTGCCCCTCATCTAAAATTAAAGCCAACACAAAGTGGCCAAATTAAGAATGGGAAAATATTAGCTAGATCCGTGATGGTATCATCGAGGGCTGAATTAACCAATCCTGAAGCTGTACTATCTCTGGACCAAGTTTTATATAATAAAATTAATGCTCTTATTGTTTAAGCCAATTTTAAGTCTGATATGTTAACTGGGGCTAAAATAATCCCCATTAATACAATGAATAAAGACATTTAAGATTTTACAGGATTTGGGAGAAGGAAGCAGAAACATAAAGTCCTTGAGGAAAAGTAGCTGAGGAGGGATCAGAATGCATGAGGCCTTGTGTTTGATGCTATGGAATTAGGAATTTATATGAACCATACATGATCTTCCAAAAATTCTAAGCAGAAGATTGAAATAAAAAATAAGCAGAGCAAGTAATCTTTAGGTGGAAGACAGGAAGCAAATTAGAAAATAACCACAATATTCTATGCACAAGAAGAGAAAGTTCAAACTTAGCCAGCAGTGCAAAGAAGAAAAAATGGATGGATTTCAGAGACATTTCAAAAAGACAGACAATAAGACCTGGGACCAGGACCAGTTAAACTTCTAGTGAAGAGGAAAGAAAATATACATATATATATAAAATTCAGAGACCAAGTTTAACTTAGAAAATAAGAGCCTGGAAGAATTAGAATGTATTAAACAATTTTAAAATATATATTTAACAGTCCAAATCCTGAGTGGCTTAATTTGTATTACTTAGTCACTTTGAGCCCATGTATCTGTTGACTACATAGCCATTGATTTGTGCATATTAGAAGTTTATCACTCATGGACCTCTAATCAACACCCAGTTATTGCAGCTCTTTCAAATATTTCATTCAGTCTTTGCTTGTTAGTTTCTGATTGGAAGTCTTTTCTACTTCTTTCATTTTGTTTTAATGTACACACACACATACACACACACGTGGGAACCGAAAAAAACCTGGAATTATTTTTTGAAGGAAGAGACTCTTGTAGTACTGGCTTCCCACAATAGGTAAGTGTTCCAGGAACTGTAGCATTGTTGTGAGAGGCTGGGCAGTGTTTGGCTTCAGTGAATTCATCTTGTTTTGTTCTGGGGATTCTTTCAGTGTGTTTGCTCATTTTATCATGGGTGATTTATGAGTGCACCTGCCCACACAACGCTAAGCAGTCAGCAGTTTTTGACCAAAAAAGGCATGACCCTCATGCTCCACCTTCCTTATGCACTCCGTCTCACCCCAAGGGAGCTTTTTGTTTGTTTCCCCAGATGAAAAAAGTCCTCAAAGGGAAGTGTTTTTGCCAACGTGGAAGAGGTGAAACAAAAAACGGCAGAAGCGCTAAAAGTCATCAAAACTGACAAGTTCAAAAAGTGTTTTGAGAAGTGAAAAAAGGATCTCAGTTGATGTACTGCATCAAATGGAGAGAATTTTGAAGGTGACTAAAGTTTGAACATGTAGGAATAAACAATTTTTATAAATAAATTCAATTTTTTGACCAAAAACATTTTTACCAAATTTAATCTATATTATGTATTAATATGTAGCATATTAATATATATTAAATTAATACATATAATTAAATATATATTTAATCTTCTCTAAATATCTTCAAAATGTTCACTTTGTTCTTAGTTTTAGAAATTTGACTATGGAGTGGCTAGGTATGTTTTTGTTTGGTTTTATTCTTCTGTGGTTTCCATGAGCCCACTGAAGTTTTTTTAATAATTTTGGAAAATTTTGAACTATTATCTCTTCAATATTTTTTCTACTTTGTGTTGTCTCGTATCTGATATTTCTAGGAGTTCAATTACATATCAGTTAGAACATTGAAATTATTTCACAACACTTTTTTAAACTCTTTTTTATTGCTCTTTTATTTTGGATATTTTCTAGTGACAAATCTTAAAGTTCACTGACCCTTTCTTCAGGCTCTATTCTGTCCATAAGCTTACCAAAGGCATTTTTCATATTGAAGATGGTGGTTTTGTGTTTTTTGTTTGCTTGTTTTTGTTTTAATATAGCACTTACATTTATGGTTTTCTTCTCTCTGGTGAAATTTTCATAGTTTTCCCATATTGTTTACTTTTTATAGTAGAATCTTTAACATGTCAATTATAATTATTCTAAAAACACTGCCTGATATTTCCAAAATTTGGGTCAATTGAGTCTCGTTATATTGACTACTTTTTCTTTCAAAATAGGTCTGTTTTTGTGTACCTATATTTTTTCCCTTTTCTTATTTTATTTTATTTGTATTCATTTTGTTTTTATATTTATTTATTTTTGAATCAGGTTGGAGTGCAGTGACATAATCATGACTCACCACAGCCTCAACCTCCTGGGGTCAGCAGATTCTTTCACCTCAGCCTCCCAAGTAGTTGGGACTACAGGTGTGTGCAACCACACACAGATAATTTATTTTTATTTTTATTTTTGTAGAGATGAAGTCTTACCATATTATCTAGACTAGTCTGGAACTCCTGGATTCAAATAATCCTCTTGTCTTGGCCTTCAAAAGTGCTGGGATTACAGGCTTTAGTCACCGTGCTAGGCTTATGCCTGCAATTTTTAAAATCTTTGTCAAACATCATGTACAGAAAAACAGAACAGTAGAGACTGAGGTATGTAGTTTATTTCCCCAGAACTGGGCAAGCATCTTATATCAGGCCATTTGTCAATCTCATAAATAGTCGACTTTACTTAGGTTTTTGTTGTTGCTATCATTAATTTTATTTGGGCCAGTATCCAAATTCCTCAGGTGATGGGTTGTTGTTACCTTATGCTTAGTATCAGACCTGCAGTACCAATGGATGCCTTCTCTCAATGTCTTTGCTCCATACTCAGATTTTTCACAGTCCTCGAATATCTACATTTCAGAGAGGATCTCTGTTCATGCTCTTGCCTCTCCCAGAGCGGTAGACTGCTGTTTCTTCATGCTTCCTACTAAGGTTCTGGAAGGGTTGACTGTGGGGAGTTCTTGGTCCTTTCAGTCCTACATCGGTCTTGGGTAGGACCTGTATACTTGAGACCAGTGCCTGGAGCTTTCTGATTATCCCGGCTCCTCCTCACATGTGACAGTCAGACTTTGCTTCAAATCTGTAGCAGATCTTGAGAAGGAGAGTGTTTTTTTTCTCCCTGCTCCAGGGGAAGCAGACAGACATCTGCTTGTTATTGGTATGACATTCTGAAACCAAGTGAATTTTATGCCTCCTCCTAGAGGCAGAAATAGTTTTTGCATCTACCCCTTCCCAAAGACTGGTGCATTTTTGCCTAGTTCCTAGAGATGGAAAGAGTGTTGTCACTTTTTACTGAGGTAAATGAATGCTGCTCCTACCCTCTCCCAAAAGCTGTGGGGGTGAGCAAATTTGCTTGCTTTCTCCAGTAGCTTAAAGAATTTACCTGTATGAAAGAAAAATTTAGTAAAGTGGATGGTGTTTCATGTCCGTCCTTTGACAGCCCATGGTCGTTTCCTCATTAGACCACAGATGAGAGAGTTCCCAATCTTTTGCCACATCCCCACTCATCTTAATAAGTATCTGATGTAGATAGGTAGAGATGATAGATAGATAGATAGATAGATAGATAGATAGATAGATAGATAGATAGATAGATAGATATCCAGGGGAATATACATATATATTATCAGGAAATACTCTAACTTAGGTAAAAGTTAATTATAGTAAGATTTCATCAAGGTGACTTTGATTTCACAATGCGAAGTTATAATTAAATTCAATATACAATAAGAACACCCATTCTCTTATTGAATTAGTATTAGAAAAAACTCGGTTGAAATACAGTTATCCCTTGTACCACCTGCTTCCAGTCATCATTCCATGTCATATCAGATAATTTCTAGCTTCATGCAAAAGACTGAAAGTGGAAAACACACCATCTAGATTTTACATGGGTAATTATTTGGTTAAAAAAAAGATATGTAAAACTTTTTAACCAGTATCTCTAAATGTCCTAAAATTTCTGTTTCTCAGGAACTTAAAATACTCAGGTGTAGACTGTTCAGAAAGTGAGAGGCATTCTCAAATTTGTAAGATCATAGCACTATTTCCTAGCAATCTTTTGACAAAATATAGCAGATAATTGTACATGTGTTATAGCTTCACAGGTGTCACATTACTTATCAGCCTAATTGATTAAATAAATATCTTCTGTGCTTCTACCACATATGTGGTATTTTGCTAAGCATTGGCAATAGAGCTTTTAGCAAGATAGGAAAATTTTGTGCTTATGAAGCTCAAGATCTAATGAGTAAGATAATTATTAAATGGATAATCACACAATTAATTATGATAATCATGAGTGTAGCAAAAGATTAGTACAAAATAATTTTGAGCACAGTGTGGTCATGTAACTAGTAGGGTAGATCAGTTGAAGAAAAATAGAAAATATATTTTCCCTATTCCCTATTGCCCTTCAGAATTACATAGCGTGAGGCATAGTGTAGTGACAGCTATATCTTCAGTCACTTGGGAAGACTCCTGTTAATCTGTTTTTAATATTTTCCGTTGAATAATTGTTTATGAAGGAAATAATAGACACATTTTCTCAGACCCAGAAAATATCATAAGTCTCATTAAAATTATCATTTATAAAAGTGAAAAATGATTTATTATACTCTTGGAAATAAGTAATAAAATAGCCACCATCTGGCATCCTTCCAGTTTGCCAATAAAGTAGTGAAGTTAAATCAAATGAGTCTAGTCTCTCAGTAATTTTGAATAAATCACTACTCACTGCAGTCCAGATATAAGTGGTCTATTTAGAAGGCAGCTCAACTGGAAAATTTATTTAAAGTTGCAAAGGAAATAAATGAGAAAACAAAAGGTTGTCTTGCTTGTTTGTTTGTTTTACAAATGAAAATTTTAGATTCTCTCTCTCTCTCTCTCTCTCTCTCTCTCTCACACACACACACACACACACACACGCACACATTCATAGTGTTACCTTTATCTACTCTAAACGGTAATTAGCACAACCGTTATTCTACCTTTTAGTGTTATTATCAAGACTATGCCAAATGCAGGTCAGAGATAAATTAAGGCTAGCAGACAATGTGAAATGTCTCCCAGTAAATTGCTTCCGCCTTGCTTCACAAGCTCCCATAACATTTATTTTTTCTTCAGTAAAACTGCCCAACTTGTTAGGTTTTTGCACTTTTAAGACTTGTCAGTGGCTATGTCAAAAAATTAGAAGAAAAGTGTTTCACCAATTAAAACGAGCACAGTGTATACATATACTCTCCTTTTCTTTTTTTTTTTTTTTTTGAGTTGGAGTCTCACTCCGTCGCCCAAACTGGAGTGCAGTGGCTGCTCCCGGTCACCGCAGCCTCGACCTGATGGGCTCTGGTGATCCTTCCGCCTCAGCCTTCCAAGTAACTGAAACTACAGGCGCGCTACCACGCCCGGCTGATTTTTTGATTTATTATAGAGATGAGGTCTCGCTTGCCCAGGCGGGTCTCGAACCCGCGGGCTCAGGCAATCCACTCACCTCAGCCTCCCAAAGGCGCGGGATTACAGGCTGAGCCACCGAGTCCGACTACTCTCCTTTTCTTGTATACCTGTACCTTTACTTCCATATTCCTCTTCCCATCTGAGGGGTAAAAATAGCCTCCTGTAGAGCTGTATAATTGTACTACTAGTATGCACCATCTAGGAATAATGGTCACAATCTCTCAAGTGAATACCATGTCTCAGATATTATTGCAGAAATATTTATAAAATATTTTCAATATTCCAAATCATCCTCGTCAACTGATAATAATTGTCTTCATTATATTAATGAAAAATTCAAGTATTCAAAAAGATGAATAATTTGCTCATGGCCGCATTGTATAGAACACAGAAGAGAGCTACATTGCAAATATAGGACTTTCAAAATAAATGCTCAAAAAACAAAAGAGGTAATAATTTTATGAAAAAATAATGGGGTTCTATTTTTTAAAAAAGCACCTATATCTCTAACTCATTATTATATTTTTAAAAACAATATATATTGTTTTAGAAGTTCAGAGTGATTACCTAAGGAAAAAGAGTAGTGATTTCAAAAAATGTGTCAGAAATGAATAAATGGTAGAGAATGTAATATCAAGCATGCAATGGAGGCCAAAAAAGTAGAAAAGGGGGATTTTATGGCTTATTTAATTGATTTGATTTAGAACAAAAACAGTGGCAATTTTGAATGAGACTGGGAATATTGACTTTGGGAAAAGGAAGAAACATTATAGGTATTGGGGTGAAACTGGGAATATTTATTAAAGAATCTAGAAAAATAAGCAAGGTATTTTTTAATAATTACAAAAACAAAATAGTTTTTTTTTAGATAGAGCAATTTGGGCAATAATATGATACGCAGCAAGAAATGGTTACATAGTAAAAGACTGAGTGAATGCCAAGAGACAGAAAGAGATCAGTAGAGCAGCCAAAATACAGTAGAATCAATAATGTCCAAATTTGGTGGCACAATGGAATGCAGCCATATATGTATATATGTTTCTGAAGTTTCACAAGAGAAATGAACAGAAAAGGGTTAAGTACAGAAAATACTAAAGTCCAAATATTGATTCCTGTCCAGATAGAATCTGTAAATCTGCTACTAATTCTCCCAGTACCCTGTAAGCCTGTTATAAAACAACTGTCAATTGCTGCTAAATATTCATCATATAATTCATAATGAACCTCTAGGCACCTTGACAAAAGGGCCACCACTGTGCAACATTACACAGAGCTGATAAATACTTACATGACAGGAAAAACAGCAGTGGCGACTATTTTGAAGTCTTATATCCATCAAGATTTAGACAGAACTCTGTAAACGATACTGCCATTTTAAGAGTAGTGTGCTGCTGCAAATTCTCAAATTAAAATGCCAGGCATTTAGCAGCAATTATTTAATGGATTTTTCACTTCCATGGAATTATTCCAAATTTCTATTTCTAAATGAAAAGTGTGTAGCATGGTTTCTCTCTGGGAGTGTGTGAAGTGGAGGCCCCTGTTGTTTTGCTTCTTTGAGCAGAGCTCAGAGAAAAGCATTTCACAGGATGAATTAGAAGAGAAGGTGGAAGTGTGCGTGACTATCACTTGTTGTCACCTGAGTTGGATTTTATGTATTAGCTGTGCTGAGTAATACATGAATGCAATACAATAAACACTAAAATTCTTATGAAAGGCCCATACTCCGCATATGCACTAGCTGCATTTCAAGCTACATCAACTGCACCCCTCCCCGTTTTTATTCTCAAGCAGAAAGCCTTCAAATTGAAATTGATTACGTGGTATATAAACTGTACATTCAAGTCTATGGATATTTTTCCCTTATTAATATTAGAAACCTTCTAAACTGACTAGATAACTTGATATTCTATTTTCATTTTTTTAAAAAGATTTCAGATCCTAAATAGGTCATTGTCATAACACAATTCAGAAGTTTTAAAAAACAAACACTTAGCTTTCTAAAAAGTATATTTAAAAAAATCAATTCCCTCATCGTTGAAAGAATTTGTACATTTTTAAACTTCGGTCTCCTAAAGCCCAATATTTATTTAACCAGAATGCCCATATCACCATCCTGCTGTAGCAGGAGTAAGAGGCAAGGTATATGAGCACTAATAAAAATGGCAACATTTCTGGACAGAATCATCAGTCATTTAAGAAAAAGGAGAAAAGAACCAAACTATGTGATGAGCATTTTAGTTAAGAAGGCCCAACGTTGTTCTGCAGGACTTTCTGTTAAAAACATTTTTAATTGAATTATTTTAACTTAGGTTTAATTTACCACAGAGGCTATGAGAAAAGAGAGGGGGATTGGTAAAACACAATATTCTTCCTTTTCAAACAACTTGAGAGGGAAGAAAAAAATCAACTTAGAATATGGTATGGAAGGGCAAATGTCATATGAAACCCAGGTTAGAGCCCTCATTTATTACTAGTCTTCAGGTAGATCCAGAAACTAAACAAAGAGTAAGACTAGATAAACATAATACCTAGAAACATACTGTAGAGACTGTTTCCTACTGTATGGCCCATTCTAGCTTACTACCCACCAAGTGAGATATAATGAAATACTAAAATTAGATACTTAAATAATATTTTGTCCAACAAAAAGTTATTTAAAATATAACATCACATTTAAAATTCCTCATTTTAAACTCTGCCTTGTCTTCTGTGATATCAACTGAACTTTAGGGTTTTATATATTCAATGTCACCACAGGTAGTGTTACTTTTAAAAGAAACCTACGAAGTAAATGATTGTCCGCAGATGAAACATGGAATGAGGTTCATGACTGAATCAGTCATGGAGTGTTAGTCAACTGTAAACTCTTGAAAGTTAAGACTAGGAAATGTGAGCAGGGCTAGGTGGCTCAGCCTGTAATCCCGCGCCTTGGGAGGCTGAGGTGAGTGGATTGCCTGAGCCCGTGGGTTCGAGACCCACCTGGGCAAGCGAGACCTCATCTCTACAATAAATCGAAAAATTAGCCGGGCGTGGTAGCGCGCGCCTGTAGTTCCAGCTACTTGGAAGGCTGAGGCGGAAGGATCGCCGGAGCCCAGCAGGTCGAGGCTGCGGTGGCCGAGAGCGGCCGTGGCACTCCTGTCTGGGCCACGGAGTGAGACTCCAACTCAAAAAAATAAAAATAAAAAAATAGACTAGAAAATTTGTATGAGACACCTTAGAGTACAACAGGAGAAAGAGATATTTTATTTTTGAAGAGAAAAGGAAAACTG
>CAUYQG010190431.1:0-19321 GCA_963574415.1 Tarsius wallacei | reverse complement strand
TGAGTTGGAGTCTCACGCTGTTGCCCAGACTGGAGTGCTGTGGCCGCTCCCGGCCACCGCAGCCTCGACCTGCTGGGCTCCGGTGATCCTTCCGCCTCAGCCTTCCGAGTAGCTGGAACTACAGGCGTGCGCTACCACGCCTGGCTAATTTTTGATTTATTGTAGAGATGAGGTCTCACCAAGTTGCTCAGGCGGATCTCGAACCCATGGGCTCAGGCAATTCACTCACCTCAGCCTCCCAAAGCGCAGGATTACAAGCTGAGCCACCGAGTCCAGCCAGTATTCTTTTTTTCCTTTTTTTTGAGCCGGAGTCTCACTCCATCGCCTGGGCTCATGACCACCGAAGCCTCAACCTGTTGGACTCAGGCATTCCTACTGCCTCAGCCTTCCAAGTAGCTGGAACTACAGGTGCATACCACCATGCCTGGCTAATGTTTTTGATTTATTGTAGAGACAGGGTCTTGCCAAGTTGCCCTGGGCTCAGGTAGTCCTCTTGCCTCCACCTTCCAGAACGCTGGGATTACAGGCATTAGTCACCGTACCTGGCTAAAAGATTCTTGTATTTTAGTGCTTTTGATAGCTATATACAGGAGATTTTTCTTTTTCTTTTTTTAAACCTTTGGTGCAGTTGACATAGATCAGCTTAAATCACACAGATAAAAGTTTACATGCAAACCGGTCTCGATGGCTCAGCCTGTAATCCCGCACTTTGGGAGGCTGAGGTGAGCGGATTGCCTGAGCCCGCGGGTTCGAGACCCACCTGGGCAACTTGGCGAGACCTCACCTCTACAATAAATCAAAAAAATTAGCCGGGCGTGGTAACGCGCGCCTGTAGTTCCAGCTACTTGGAAGGCTGAGGCAAAAGGATCACCGGAGCCCAGCAGGTCGAGGCTGCAGTGGCCAGGAGCGGCCACTGCTCTCCAGTCTGGGCGTCAGAGTGACTCCAACTCAAAAAAAAAAAAAAAAAAAAAAAGTTTACATGCAATTTTATGATTAGTGATGTGATATTAGAACCTCTTTTTTGCCCATGCCAAAGTTATACACGCATTCATACTTATTCAGTAGCTATTTCATTATCATATGCTAAACATGGTCCTAAGAATTGTTCCCTTCCTTAAGAAGTTTACAGTTCAGTGAAAAGACAACCAAGTCTCCTTTGCCTGATTCCCTCTCATCTTTACCACCTCAAAATGTCAGGCCTGAAGCTCAGGCTTCAGATTTCTTTTTTATGTTTATTCTTGTGATCTTATATAATAGTCTTAGGGTTTTATATTATGTACTTCCTTTTGAGTCTCAAATGGTATCTCCAGCCAGGACTCTTTGTCCTCTTGAGATCTGCACTCGGATGTCTAATAGGCATTTCAGACTTAATATATTCAATACAGACTCTTGAACCCCCTCAACCCCCACCCCCCAACAAGTCTCCTATCTCTGGAAATGACATCTTTATTCACCCAGCTGCTCAGGCCAAAACTCTTAGAAGTCATCCTTGACCCCTCTTTCTTTTACATCCTACTTGCAAAATATCAATAAATCCTTTTGGCTCTGTATTCAGAATATATGGCCAATTGACCACTTCTCTTCATGTCCACAACTGCCCCTCCCCCTCGGTCCAGGTTATCTCTAATCAGGATTATTGAGGTAGCCTCCTATCTAGTCAGCTGCTTTCACCCTTTCTCCTCTGCATTGATTCTTCTAAAACAAAAGTTAGATTATGCCATTCTGTGTGCATATTCTCCAACAGCTTCCCATCCTTACACATAAAACTAAGACTTTCCAGTGGTCTGCAAGACTCTGTTTAACCTGTCTTCTTTTCCACCCCTTCCACCTCTTAAGATTCCCTCCCTCTCTCTACTTGTCTTATTGCCTTATGGCTATACTGGCCTTACTGTTCCTCCAGTGTGTCCTGTTTCAGGGCCTTTGCATATTTTTTTTTTCCTGCCTGTCCATCTTCTTCCTCAGATATCTGTGACTTGTACCCCAAATGACTTTCTTCAGATATCTCTTAACTATCTTAATAGAAAGGCCTTCCCCATTTCCTATATAAAATAACTTTGCTGTCCTCCTTTTCTCTACCCTCTAGGCCTGCCATTCCTTAACTCTCTTAAACTGCTTTGTTTTCTTTCATAGAAATAAGTATTTACTTATTCCATGGTAATAAATATTGTATGCTTACTTAAGAGTTTGTGGTGTTTGTCTCTCCCTTCCAGATTGTACAGTAGTTCCATATGAACAGAGACCTGTTTTTATTCACTGTTATATCTCTAATATAGTGTCTGGAATGTTGTGGGTACTTAACAAATACTTGTTGAATGAAATGCAACAAGTGAAGTACCTAAGATCTCTATGGCACATATAAGGTGCAGTTGGAGCAGAGGGGAAAGAGTGACATGTCTGCATAGGAATTGAGGAAAGACTTCACAAATATGGTCTTCTTTTTTTGAGTAGGGGTCTCACTCTGTCACCCAGGCTGGGGTGCAGTGGCACACTTATGGCCACAACCTCCTGGGCACAGGTGATCCTTCTGGCTCAGCCTTCCAAGTAGCTGGAACCACAGGCATGCATCGCCATAACAACTGGCTAATTTTTTGATTTATTGTAGAAACGAAATCTTGCCAAGTTGCCCGGGCTGGTCTCAAACACCTGGGCTCAGGCAGTCCTCGTGCCTCTGCCTCCCAAGGTGCTGGGATTACAGGTGTGAGCTACCGCACCTGGCCAACAAATATGGTCTTAAGCAAAGCTTTGAGGGCACAAAACAGGTGAGGTCTTCCATATAAAGAAAAAAGCATTGCAAATGTTCAGAGGCATGAGAGAACATCTTGTATTAAGGAACGCAAAGTATTATACTGCTAAAGCATAACTTGTTGAGGGGGTAAAGTAAGTAGATAAGGTTACACATGTAGTAGATGGCACCTGATCATGGTGGAATGGAGAGTTTTTATGCCAGACTAAGGAATTTTAGATTTTATCCTGCAAAGTGGGCAGTGGTAGGCAGTGTGGAGCCATTGAAGTCTTTTGAGTAATATTTGTACATATGCATATATATAGATAGATAGATATTTACACACACCGCATATACATGTATTTGTGTGTGTTTACAGATTAGAAAGATAACTCTAGCCTTAGTGTGAAGGATGAATATCATAGCTAAACACAGCATTTAAGGTATTTATGAGGTAGCATGTATATGATGTGGAAAAACAGTTACTATCACGTGTAGGCAAGAGGATATTTCATTTTCTTGTTAGACAAAATCACTGACGTATAGTGTGAATATGTCCTTGACTTATAGTACATTCATGAAAGGGAAGAAATGCTTGACGGAGGATTATTGTTTGTCTTTGAAAATCCACCGGGCTCGGTGGCTCAGCCTGTAATCCCGTGCTTTGGGAGGCCGAGGTGAGTGGATTGCCTGAGCCTGCGGGTTTGAGACCTGCCTGGGCAACTTGGCGAGACCTCATCTCTACAATAAATCAAAAAATTAGGCGGGCATGGTGGCCTATGCCTGAGTTCCAGCTACTTGGAAGGCTGAGGTGGAAGGGTCGTTGGAACCCAGCAGGTCGAGGCTGCAGTGGCTGGGAGCGGCCACTGCACTCCAGTCTGGGCGACAGAGTGAGACTCCAACTCAAAAAAAAAAAAAAAAAAAAATCCTTGCTTTAGGAGAGGAGACTTTAAAAAATTAACTAATGGTTATATTGTAAGTCATAGTGTAGACTAGAAAAGTGCTTAAGGAGTACTTAGTTATGAATTCAATGAGAAAAGCTGTTACAGAATGAAAGAAGTTGTGCTTGAATACCAGTCTCCTTTCTTCTTAGAGGAACAATTGGTTGTCAGTGATATGCCTCCTGATCTTGATGTGTTGTTGAAGGAAATAGTGACAGTTGTAAATACAGTCAAATATATATTATTTGTTGTAGAGACAATAGATCTGCCTTTGTAGGACAAATATCTGCCTTTGCATATTACAGTATCCTGCACACACAGAATTTTTGAAATGAGAGATGAGCCAGAAAAACATTTCTTACTTTCATTCAAATGGCAAGTAAAAACCATTCTCATTATTTCAGCTGGCCTGCTCAGTTGTCATATCTCAACAACATATTGAATGTCTTAAATAATTTTATGAATTTAGGGTCAAAATATGGTTTGTAAATTTAAGGAGAAAATGGAGGTACCCAAAATGGTGTACATGGTTTGAATGTTAGAAATTTGGCACTCGCGGCCAGGCTCGGTGGCTCAGCCTGTAATTCCGCGCTTTGGGAGGCCGAGGTGAGTGAATTGCCTGAGTCCATGGGTTCGAGACCTGCCTGGGCAACTTGGCGAGACCTCATCTCTACAATAAATCAAAAATTAGCTGGGTGTGGTAGCACGTGCCTGTAGTTCCAGCTACTTGGAAGGCTGAGCGGAAGGATCGCCGGAGCCTAGCAGGTCGAGGCTGCAGTGGCCGGGAGCGGCCACTGCACTCCAGTCTGGCTTAAGAGTGAGACTTCAACTCAAAAAAAAAAAAAAAAAAGAAATTTGGCACTCGCAAATTCATGAAGCCATTACACTATATTGTTGCACATATTTAAAACATTCCAAATGCCACAACAGAAAATGAAGAAATATATTAGAATTAAGATCCGTTTTCCAAGTTAATACATTCATCTTTTTTTTTTTTTTTTTTGAGTTGAAATCTCACTCTGTCGCCCAGGGCTGGAATGCAGTGGCACACTCAAGGCCACCACCACAGCCTCGACCTGCCGAGCTCAGGTGATCCTTCCGCCTCAGTCTTCCAAGTAGCTGGAGCTACAGGCACACGCCACCATGTCTGTCTAGTTTTTCTGATTTATTGTAGAGATGAGGTCTCGTCAAGTTGCCCAGGCAATCCTCTCACCTCGACCTCCCAAAGTGTTGGGATTATAGGTGGGAGCTACTGTACTTGGCCAATACATTCGTCTTTAAGTGTGTGCGACTATTCAACTCTCTGTCTGATGGAACAATGAAAGTAGTTTCCAGTGAGAAATTGCTTCATAAGTTGAGTCCATATTTGATCCAGATAGCTATATCTAGTAGTAGACCTAACAAACTTATGACCAGTATTATGAGGTGGGATTTTCTAATTTGTTGGAAACAAATAGAAAGGAAACGGGTCAAGATTAGTTTACAGAATCAACTCTAGTTTGTTAAAGCAGAAAGAGATTTAATAATAAATGGCTTATAGAATTGTTGGAAAGACTGAAGAAACAAACGTTAGGTTGAACTTTCAGGAATGACATTCAAGCCACATTGCAGCTGGACCACTAAGAGAGTTACTGCCTTTTTTAGGATCAGAAAGGCTCCTGCAGAATTTCAAAGCTATAACTTTTAGCTGCTTGCCCTAGAACCTTGCCACCTCTGCCATGATCAGAAATCTGCCACTATTAGGAAATAGCCATCAGCAGGCAACCATCTTCATCAGTAAGCTGTTGCCACTGTTGCTAGCTGTAGAACCAAACCATGCCTGCCCCAACCTCTACTACAGAGTGTATGCCTTCTGTCCTTCTTAGTATTCATGAAACCTATGACTGAATACTTGGACTTCTGCAAGCGCTACTATAGAACATGAACATCTCCATGATAGTGCTTGCTAGGAGAAGCGACCGAAAGTCAGCCTTCTTCCTCTTTTGTCCTCCAAATTTCTAGTGAGGACATCTGATTGGTGGGACTTAAATCATATCTACTACCTTGGCTGCAAGGAAGGCCGGGAAATGTAGTGTTTAGCTTTCTATTCTAAAGGAGGTTGAAATGGATATTGAACACTAATCTGCCATATCTACTACAAGTATAGAATCTGATTCTCCTTAAAGCTAGCTGTCTTTCAGTAGCCTATAGATAAATTGAGAAGATTACAAATAGTACCATCAGACAATGTAGAGAAACTTATTTGGCTTTAGTATATTTTTGTTTCATAATGATACTTTTTTTTTTTTTTTTTGAAAGCAGGGTTTATTAAGGGGCCAGAAAAACTCCTACAGCGGGAGGGTACCCAAGGAGATTGCCCGATATGTTTTTCAAGATACCTAAAGACGGCCTTTCACCTCTAGGATGAATTAAGTGGTCCGTGGATGCCCAAAGTTTTCTCACATTTAAGATATGGTTAGTGGGTAAAAAGACTGAGGAGGGAATAAAAGAAAAACCATTGGAATGGGTTACCTAAACTGCGGCAAGGTTCATGTCAGATACTGAAGAGTGGTCAAATAAGATGAGAACTGAAAAGCAATTATTTGATTTAGTAGCATTTAATAATATTAGTGTTTTTGAAGGCTCTAAACAAGGCACAGGATCGGAAGCCAAATTGCAGGTCTAGTGTATGAGTAGAAAGGAATGATCAGAGGCAGAGGCTATAGGGTGTTTTCAAGAAGCTTGGCTTTTGGGGGGCAATAGATTTTTTTTTTTTTTTGGTCTGATGCACGTGTTTATTTATGTACCAGAATTGGCTATAGCTAGTAGGGCACTGTACAAATACCACCTACAAGCAAGTACAATCTTCCAGGGTTCTTTACTTTTGTCTTTTTGTGTAACTTGATGTAAAGTAGGTATGCTTAACATAATCTCTTTTTAGAAATGTAGTAGATATTATACTACTTTTATTATGTCTGTAGCATTAGTTAACTTCACTTTTGATTATATTGTTTATAGCGTGCCAGTTAATTACTACTGTATTTTGGAGTTACAGTTTAAAGTTCTGATAGCTGGCGGGGCATGGGGGCTCATGCCTGTAATCACACCACTTTGGGAGGCCAAGACGGGAGACTCACTTGAGCCCAGGAGTTTGAGACCAACCTGTAACATAGTGAGACCCCTGTCTCTACAATAAATAAAAAAATTAGCTGAGTATGGTAAGCTCATGTCAGTAGTAGTCCTAACTACTCCAAAGGCTGAGGCAGGAGGATCACTTAGCCCAAGAGTTTGAGGCTGCATTGAGCTATGATCAGATCATGCCACTACACTCCATCCTAGGTGGCAGAGAGAGACCTTGTCTCTTAAAAAAACAAAAAGGTAAAGTTCTGATATCTGTACAGTTGATTGGTGAGCTGGGTATTGATTAGATGAATTAACTTTCAACATAGTTTATTTGAACTTCAGTCAGTGGTGGATAACTGCTTTTATAGGAAATGATGTTGGGTGCATTTTATATAGTATAGTATAGCCTAAGTTTTTATTTATTATAAATAAATACCTAATAATGCTGAGTTCATTATATTCTACAAAGTAACCCATTGCCCCTTTGTTAAAGGGGGGAGAGTGATGGAATATGTGCACATTTATATACAGTATTTTCTCTAAGTGCACTTTTGTGAATGAAGCATTAACATGTTCAGAGACAATGATTGAATGTTCTAGATTCTCCCATTAGATATGGAGCATATTTATTATGAACAAATTCCAGAATCTTTTGTATTCCAGGCCCTATATGGTGACCTAGCTGGATTTTTGACTTAAAGAGGGAAAAAAAGAAAACCCTCTGGGTTATGCAGAGGAAGACATCAAAGAAAAAGGAGAAGTTTGAAAATAATGAAGATAGAATTGCTGGACAGCATCCTGGAAGGAGAAAGAGGGAATGGGGTAGAGAGAGCACAGGATGAGCTTTGGGTAAGAAAAGGGATAGCTAGTCTTTTGAGGAAGAGGAGACTAGATGGGTATAGATTTAGATTTATGTTATTTCTCCTGTTAGGGAACTGACTTGTTTGTAAGTACCAACCGATTTTAGATAATTTTGGGGTCTCTTTCAAAGTTTAGCTTCCTTGATTCTGACTTGATATGAACATACATTATTTTGTTCTGTTTAAGTGGTAGCTTGATTTTTTTTTTTAAGCTCTCTGACAAATTTAATAACGAGTATCTTAATGGTGCTTTTTCATTAGTCTTCTTATTTTAATTTTTATAAGCTATTTGTTTACTGAGGCTTTTCTTTTTTTGAGTCGGAGTCTCACTCCTTCGTCCTGGCTGGAGTGCAGTGGCCTGCACACTCACATCCACCACCCCAGTGTCAACCTTCTGGGCTCCAGTGATCCTTCCGTCTCAGCCCTCTGAGTAGCTGGAACTACAGAGGCGAGCTACCACGCCTGGCTATTTTTTATTTTATTGTAAAGACGAGGTCTTGCTAAATTGCCCAGGTTGGTCTCAAACCCACAGGCTCCAGCAATCCACTCTCCTCTGCCTCCCAAAGTGCTGGGATTATAGGCTGAGCCACCGAGCCAGGCCTTTGTTTTTTTTCCTTGTTTTTATTTATTTATTATTATTATTTTTTTATTTTTTTATTTTGAGTTGGAGTCTCACTCTGTCGCCCAAACTGGAGTGCAGTGGCCGCTCCCGGCCACCGCAGCCTCGACCTGCTGGGCTCTGGCGATCCTTCCACCTCAGCCTTCCAAGTAGCTGGAACTACAGGCGTACACTACCACACTCGGCTAATTTTTGATTTATTGTAAACATGAGGTCTCGCCAAGTTGCCCAGGTGGGTCTTGAACCCGCAGGCTCAGGCAATCCACTCACCTCACCCTCCCAAGGCGCGGGATTACAGGCGGAGCCACCGAGCCCGGCCATATTGACACATTATTAACTAAAGTATATACTTTACATTAAGGTTCACTGTCTTGTACAGTTCTATATTTTTTGGCAAATGCAAATGTCAACTATTACTATTATGGCATCAAACACAACAGTTTTAGCGCCATAAAAATCTCTTGTGCTTTACCTCTGTATCTCTCTCACCTGTCCCCCCCACAAACATACTAAACTAAAACAACCATTGATCTTTTTACTCTCTGTATATTTCTGCCTTTTTCAGAATGTTATAGCTTTCATACAGGATTCATACAAGATTATACAGTATGTAGCTTTTTTAGTCTGGCTTCTTGGTCATAGAAATTAATGTTCATTGCAAGCTTCCCATGTCTTTTGTTGCTTGATAGTACATTTTATTGCTTGATATTATGGAGCTACTAGGGGTAAAACTCTGAAAAAGTGTGAGAACTTTCTTTAGAAGGTTTTATATGCTAAGAAAAATAAGCTATATTTGACTTACTATGCATGGTTATATAATATTTTAACATTTTATTTTTAACATTTTTATCATTGATTTTTACAATTAGAATATTTAAGAATAAGCAAAAAGAACTACATATAACTTCGGTAATATACATGTGGAGAGATGCATTTTGCAGCCTCACTCTCACTTGGAATAGCAAAACTATTTTTAAGACATATAAATAAATCAGCGTATGGCTTTCCTTCTATATATTTGATGCAATATAATACACCTACTGAGACACTTTTTTTACTTCTCAAAACAGTTTTTGAATTTGTCTTTTTTTTTTTTTTTTTTTTTTTGAGTTGGAGTCTTACTCTCACCCAAGCTGGAGTGCCCCTGGCACACTCACGGCTACCCCAGCATCACCTGCTGGGCTCAAGGGATCCTCTTGCCTCAGCCTTCCAAGTAGTTGAAACTACAGGCACCGCTACCATGCCCAGCTAATTTTTTTTTATTTATTGTAGACATGAGATCTTGCCAAGTTGCCCAAGCTAATCTAGAACCTGTAGGCTCAGGCAATCCCCTCAACTCGGTCTCCCAAATTGCAGGGAGTGTAGGCTGAGTCACTGAGTCTGGCCATGAACTTGTCAATTTTGATGACTTTAGTGCTTCTCCTCTTTTTTGTTTCACCTCTTCAACACTCTTCAACAAAATGTTTCCCTTTGAAAATCTTTTAAATCCAAGTAAACAAAAAAGTCTCTCAGGCTGAGATCAGGTGAGTAGGAAGGGTGGGCACAGGGGTCATACCATTTTTGGTCAAAAGCTGGTGATCACTAGGCACAGTGTGGATGGATGTGCTCCTAAATCACCCATAATGAAATGGACAAACACATTGAAAACATCTCCAAAAAATATTCTTGAAGCTGAATGCAACCTCTCACAACAATGCTAGCTGGTACACTGATGCCAACAAGTTCCTAGAATACTAACTTAGCAAGGAAGTCTGTAATACAAGGACTTACCCTCCAAAAAATGATTCTGTTTTTTTTTGTGATCCTTCTTTGTATTTATGCCTTCTTATTAAATATGTCAAATCACCCAAATAAAAATACAATCGGTGACCATTCATTAAAGCATAAGTGCAAACTGTATAATGAGCAATAATGGTAATAAAATGTTAATAATGCTAATAATAATAACAATGTCTAACTTATCTGAGAACATTTTTACAGGATACTTGTACTTTATGCACATTGCTTCAAGTATTGAATATTATAATAACCTACTTTTTATTACTTCAATTTTATATATAAAGAAAGTGATACACATAGAGATTGAATAAAATAAATTGTTTATACTACAGATAGTACACTAAAGGGGTGAGATTTGAAAAAATATCTCATTCCAAAGACCACTATCCTATATTTCCTCCATAAATTTATGCTCACAATTTTCCCTGTGGCAAACCCTTAAAAACTTCCTAAATCACTCTTTTTAAAAACAAGCAAAAATGAACTAAAAGTTTATTTTTAGTCAAATATTCAATAATAAATATTTTAAATGAACAAGATGAACGTAGGGCTGTGGCCCAGTGGCTATTAAATATCTCCAACTTTCCATATAATGAAACAAAAGAAGAATGTGTTTCAAGCAAGTTAACCCTGATCCCGAGTTCCTTTTGATGTCTTTGTAAAAACATTTAAAATATTTTATAAGCCGGGCTCGGTGGCTCAGCCTGTAATCCCGCGCCTTTGGGAGGCTGAGGTGAGTGGATTGCCTGAGCCCGCGGGTTCGAGACCCGCCTGGGCAACTTGGTGAGACTGCATCTCTACAATAAATCAAAAAATTAGCCGGGCGTGGTAGCGCGTGCCTGTAGTTCCAGCTATTGGAAGGCTGAGGCGGAAGGATCGCCGGAGCCCAGTAGGTTGAGGCTGTGGTGGCCGGAAGCGGCCACCGCACTCCAGTCTGGGTGACAGTGTGAGACTCCAACTCAAAAAAAAAAAAAAAAAAAATTTTATAAAATTACAATACATATGCACATATATTGGAAGGGACCCAATCTTCCACAACTGAAAATGTCATTTATTCATACAAATTGACATTCCAAATCTAAAAGCCCAAAATTCAAAATACTCCAAAATATGAAACGTACTGAGTACCAGAATAGTGAAACACTTCTGATCTCAAAAATTTTAGATAAGGTATAGTCAACCTGTATATGGTCCACTTATTCCATTTGTCCTGACATGAATGCCTGTATTGTTTCTCTGTAAACAAATAGAAAGACCCTCTCAATCTTAGAAAAAGTTGTCAACCTTTATTAATTAATTATTAATTTCTGCAATATAGCAAATTGTCCTTCATATGCCTACAAATAACACCACATGTTTTAACAGTATAAGGGAAAATAATTATTACAATATATTTATTTGTAGTTTAGCAAACTAGAACCTAGGGAGTATTCAAAGATCTTTTAGGGGAAATATTATTTCAGTGACAAAATAAAAAATAAGAGTTTGTATAAGAGTTTTTAATTCTCAACGATCAAAGAAAATATCAATTCCTGTAATAGATAAAATAAGAAACAGCTGCAAAAGCAGATAATATAAGCATAAATGTCAAAAGAAACATCTCAAAGATGCAAATGTGATTGCCTCTTCAGTGAGGCACACAAATTTATGGAACATATGATAGGGGCTACTAGTGTTAGTTTAAAACACCTTGGTTTTCCTTGATTTTTAAAACGATCTTTGGTAAATTTTTAAGCATAATTTTAAACAATTTTTGAAATACATTTTAAAGGTAGTTTCAATATGTATATTTTATCCAACCATATCCCAAAAGCTCTGGCTATGATTAAGAAATTATTTTAGTAATTAAACTAAGACTTTTTGTTACTTAAGGTTGAATATTATAATACCTCATATTTTGGAAAGGAAACCAAAGAAAATACAAGACACAACATACGTGTTATTTGCCACATAGACAATGAAGAGTTACTGATGAGTTCACAATGGGGTTCACATCTGAGCGAATTACTGAAGCATGCGAATATTAAAGGATGGATCAAGGATGAGGAAAACATTTTGTGAAATGGAGAAAACAACACATTATATCATACATGTAAGAGAATGGGAACATTATTTGGATGTTGTTGAAAAAAAAAGTCACAGATAGAATAGGTAAAGAAAAACAGGCTGCCGAAAAGTTATTTTGACAATATGAGAGAGTAGTATTATATGAAGACAAAACCATAAACACAAAAGTTTATATACTCACTTATTCATTGGAAAACCTTGTTAATGTTCTAGGTACTAGCCATTGTAATCACAAATTAATTATAGTTTACTGGTAAATATAGACTAATACATAGACAAGTGAATTGCACTACGGTAAGATCTACATCAAGAATAATTCTTTGGAAGGACATAGAAACCATAGCACAGTCACCATTATAAAGCACCCAAAGAATTTATAAGAAAGTTTAAACTAAGCTTATATGTAGCTGAGAAAACAGTATTTCAAATAGCATAAATAGCACCTGCAAAACATAGAAAATAGCGACAATCATGCTACATAGAAGTCTTTCTCTATGCCTGGAAAACTGAAAATAAAAAATATAGAGCGATTTTAAGACAATTAAGACCATGAACTTTGGTATTTGGTAGACCATTATTCAAATCCTAAGACTTAATAATTAATTGTTAAGCTTCAGTCAAGTTAATTAATATATTTAACTGAGTTATTTTTCTTTATAAATGGGATAATAGTGACTTTCTCATGGGGCATAGCAGAAATTAAAATAAATAATCAGCTTCTTGTTCAGAGTAAGTCCTAGATGTATAAAAATGTTGGTAGTTGTTATGAGCTACTTGAGAATAGAAACCTTGTTTATTGGGCATTATATACTTTGATCCTGGAACAGTACCTGACACATAGCAAGTTATTAATTTGTATTTCTGAATGCATGAGTAAATGTTATTCTAATTAGTATCACAGAATCCAAGAAAAGACACTTTTGATACAAAGAGTGGCTGATACTTTCAAATCCACCTATCTGCGGAAAGTCCCAAATTTATTTTTGGATTAAGAAACAAGGGGGCTACTTGTGATTTCTACAGAATATTATCAACTGAGCAATAAATGAGTATGTGATAAACGAGAAATTGAAAAAAAAACTAATGACTACAGTGTAAAAATACATTTCAAGCACTTTGACTACAAACAATGAATATGGATATGAATGTAGCTGAAGAGAGATATACATATTGATATTATTTTTCAAAATTTGGATTGAGAAAAGCTAGCAAAAAAGTTTATCATGACTAATAAAGTCTGTGATAAGGTAGAAAGCAAGAGAGGACGCAGTTGAAGAACTAGATGGTAACACAAGGAGCATCATTTCTTCTGGATCACAAGGAAGAAAGAATGATGAATATGCAAATATATTTGTGTTTTCCGAAGTGGGTGGGAAAGGATTAGCTTAGCAGGCTAGAGTTGCTCAAACCTTGAGCATTCAACAGCTGGACTAGATTTCAGAGATAACCTCTGAGACCTTGTACTATTCTGCTTAATAAGAGTCTTTTCGTGTGCCTGCGGCCTTTGAAAAAGCTGTGCAAATTTGACCAATTAAGCTTATCCTGTTAATGCAATTTATAGTAAAAGACCTGTTTTTCCTAGGGTTGGAGGGAAAATTGGAGAAACTATGTGGCTAGAATCTGAGAGGCCAGTTAAATGCGCACCAGAAACCAGCAGCACTGAACGGATCGTAGGTTTCATCTGGTATTGACCAAACAATTATCATCTAAGGCTGCAGAACAAAACTGTAATCATGTTACTTACGGATAATCTGTTAAAGCATTTTTACTTCTTCATGATTAAATCTTGCTAGGTTGTATGTGCCCAGAAATTTATCAGTGTCTTTTCTTTTATTATAAAATGTGGATTGCAAGTCAGGATTGACTATACAAGTAGACTGCATGCAGGTAAAGTTTGGACTTCTAACTGGCCCTCACTTCCCCTGGTAGTGGATCAGGTACCCTTGGTGTTGTCATATGCCCCCCCATACTTCTCTCTTCCTCCCTTCCTTAACAGTGCCCAGTGACCACCAATCCCTCTCTTGTGCTAATGTGACTAGTGTTCAGGACCCACTTATAAGTGAGAACATGCAGTATTCAGTTGTTTCTGTGACAGTTTGCTTACTATTATGGTCTCCACCTCTATCCAACTTGCAAAAAAGTCCATGATTTTGTTCTTCTTTATGGCTGTGTAATACTCCTTTGTGTATGTGTACCCCATTTCTTTATCCAGTCCACTTTTGATGGACAGTAGGGCTGGTTCCGTGTTTTTGTTATTGTAAACAGTGCTGCAATAAACATGCATGTACAGGTGTCTTTTTAATAGGGTAATTTATGTTCCTCTGGCTATATTCTCAGGAGAGGAGTTGCTGGATCATATGGAAGGTCAACGTTTTTGTTATTTTGGGAACCACCACATTGCTTTTCATAGACGTTGAACTAACTTACACTCCCACCAACAGTGTAAAAGCACTCCCTTTTCTCTATACCAGTGCCAGCACCTGTTGTTTTTTGACTTATTAAAGATAGCCACCCTTACAAGAGTTAGGTGAAATCTCATTGTAGTTTTGATTTGCAGTTCTCTGATGATTACTGAGGCTCAGCAGTTTTTCATGTGTCTGTAGGCTGCTTGTAAATCATCTTTTGAGAAGTGCTTGTTCATGTCCTTTGCCCACTTTTTATAATGGGGTTGTTTGTTGTTTTGTTTTGTTTTTTTCCTTTCATTTTGTTCGAGTTCCCTGTAGATTCTGGATGTTAAGGCTTCGTCAGATGCATAATCTGCAAATATTTTTTTCCATTCTGTGTGTTGTCTCTTTACTCTCTTGATTTCTTTTGTTGTACAAAAGCTTTTCAGTTTGATGAGGTCCCACTTGTCTATCTTAGCTTTAATGACACTTGCTTTTGGAGACTTGGTAAATAATTTGTTGCCTACACTGATGTGCATAAGGATGTTTCCTATGATTTCTTCTAGGATTCTTACAGTTTGAGGATTTACATTTAAATCCTTGATATATTTCAGTCGAGCTCGGTGGTTCAGCCTGTAATCCCAGAGCTTTGGGAGGCCGAGGTAAGTGGATTGCCTGAGCCCGCGGGTTCGAGACCCGCCTGGGCAACTTGGCGAGACCTCATCTCTACAATAAATCAAAAATTAGCCAGGCATGGTAGCACGCACCTGTAGTTCCAGTTACTTGGAAGGCTGAGGTGGAAGGATCGCTGGAGCCCAGCAGGTCGAGGTTGCAGCTAGTGCACTCCAGTCTGGGTGACAGAGTGAGACTCCAACTCAAAAAAAAAAAATCTTTGATACATTTTGAGTTGATTTTTGTATATGGTGATAGGTAGGGGTTCAGTTTCATTCTTTTGCATATGGTTAGCCAGTTTTCCCAGCACCATTTGCTAAATTTTTTCCCTCCCTGATATTGTTATTGGTTGTTTGTTGAAGATGAGTCGGTTGAGAGTGCATGATTTTGCTTCTGGAATCTCTGTCTTGTTCCATTGGTCTATGTGCCTGTTTCTGTACCAATATCAAACTGTTTTGATTACTGCAGCTTTGTAATAAAATTTAAAGTTTGGAATTGTGTTGCTTCCACTTTGTTTCTTTTGCCGAGGAGTATCTTGGCTATTCATGTTCTTTTGTTTCCATATGAATTTCTGTTTTGTTGTTTCTGGGTCTGAGAAAAATGATGCTGATAATTTTATGAGTATTGCATCGAATCTGTAGATTATCTTGGGTAGGATGGACATTTTGACAATATTGATTCTTCCATCCATGAACATGAAATATTTTTCCACTTTTTTGTGTCATCCTTTATTCCTTAGAGCTACATTTTGTAGTTCTTGTTGTAAAGGTCTTTCATTTCTCTAGTTAGGTGAAAGCTAAGGTATTTGATTTTTTCTTTTTCTTTTTCTTTTTTTTTTTTTGGTTATTGTGAATGAGATTGTGCTTTTTGATTGCTTCTACACCCACTTGCTGCTTTTGTCCCTGAGATTTTACCAAAATCGTTTATCAGTGCGAGGGGGCTTTTGACCGACTTCCTAGTGTTTTCAAGGCATAGAATCATATTGTCTGCAAAAAGCAATAGCTTAACTTCCTCCTTTCCTATTTGGATATCCCTGATTTCGTTGTCATGCCTGATTGCTGGCTAAGATGTCCAACACTATGTTTAACAGGAGGGGTGAAAGTGGTCATCCTTGTCTTGTTTCCATTCTTAGGGGAAATGCTTCCAACTTTTGCCCTTGAGCAAAATGTTGACTGTGGGTTTATCATAGATGACTTTTACTGTTTTGAGAAATGTTACTTCCATGCCTAGGTGCTCAAGAATTCTTATAAAGACGAGATGTTGGATTTTATGGAATGTTTTTTTCCATGTCTAATGATATAATCATGTCCTTCTTGGCTTTACATCTGTTAATGTGCTGAATTATGTTTATTGTCTTGCAAATATTGAACCAGGCTTGCTTCCCAGAAAAAAAGCCCACTAGGTCATGGTGGGTGATACTTGAGATATGTTGTTTTATTCGATTTGCTAGAATCTTATTGAGAATTTTTGTGTCCATGTTCATCAAGGGGATTGGCCTGTAGTTCTCTTTCCTTGTTGGGTATCAATATTTTCTAAGTTTTTCCATTTGTTTGTATATTGTTGTTTATAATAGTAATTGATGATACTTTTTAACCATTGTTTGTGGTATCAGTTGTGGTCTTCTTTTTTACCTGTTACTTTGAATCTTCTTTTTCCTAGCTACTTTATCTGTAGGCTTATCAATTTTATTTTTTCAAAAAACCTATTTGTCTCATTGACCTTTTGTACAGTTTGTTGCGATTTTATATATTTCTTCTCCAATCTTTACTATTTACTTCCTTTTACAAATTTTTGTTTTAATTTTCTTTTATTTTTCTAGTTCCTGGAAGCTTAACTTTAGGTTTTTTTTATCCACAGTCTTTCTAGTTTTTGAGGTAGGTTCTTATTGATGTAAAATTCCCTCATATATCTTTTGCTGTTTGCCATAATTTTGCGTATGTTGTTGTTGTATATTTTCATTTCCATTTTCTCAACTTTTTAAAAAAATTTTATTTTAAAAACTTTGTTGTAAAATTGTAGGGTACATGTGAAACTTTGTTACAGAAAATTATTGTGTGAAGGCAAAGTTTGGTTTTCTGATGAGCCCTTCCCCTACCCCTGGTAGTGGACATGGTACCCAATGATGTTGTATCACTTAATTTTCCTCCCTCCCTTCCTCCTTTAGCAGTGCCTCATGTCTGTTGCTCCCATCTTTTTTCTCATATGTATCCAATGTTAAGTGTCCACTTTTGAGTGGGATCATGCAGTATTTGATATTTGTTTGATAATTCACTTACAATAATGATCTCCAGCTGCATCCACATTGTTGCAAAGAACATGATTTTGTTCTTCTTTATGGCTGCATAGTATTCCATAGTGTATAAGTATCACATTTTAAAAATTCAGTCCATCTTCAGTGGGCATCTGGCTTGGCTCCATGTCTTTGATATTGTAAATAATGCTACAATAAACATATAAGTTCAGATGTCTTTTTAATAGTGATTTGTATTCTTTTGGATATATGCGCAGGAGTGAGATTGCTGGGTCAAATGGTAGCTCTATTTTTAGTTCCTTGAGAAATCTCCAAACTGCTTTACCTGACAGTTGAACTAGCTTACATTCCCAATATTGTATAATTGTTCCCTTTTCTCCACAACCTCACCAGTGCCTGTTGTTTTTTGACTTTGTAATGATAGTCATCCTGACAGGTGTGAGATGGTATCTCATTGCAATTTTGATTTGGATTTCTCTAATGATTAATGAAGTTGAGCATTTTTCTTACGTTTGTTGGCTGCCTGTATGTCTTCCTTTGCAAAGTGTCTTTTCATGCCCTTTGCCTGCTTTTTAATGCCCCCCCCATCAATTCATTTGAGTTCTTTGTAGATCCTGAATATTAGGTCTTTGTAAAATAAATGGTTTGCAAATATTATTTCTCAATCTGTGGTTTGTCTTTTTATACTGTTGATGGTTTCTTTTGCCCTCCAGAGGTTTTTTTGCTTGATAAGGTCTCATCTGTCAATTTTAGTTTGTGCTGCATTTACTTTTGAAGACTTGGCTATTAATTAATTATCTAGGATATGTTCAGGACAGGATAGTATTCTCTAGGTTTTCTTCTCAGACTCTTATACACTGATGTCTCACCCTGAAGTTTTCGGTTCACTGTGAGTTAGTTTTTGTATGCAGTGATAGGTAGAAGTCCAGCTTTGTTCTCTTGCATGTGGTTAGCTAGTTTTCCCAGCACCATTTGCTAAATAGAGTTTCCTTTCTCCATTGTTTGCTTTTGTTGGTTTTGTGGAAGATGAGTTGATTGCAGTCCTGTGATTTTATTTCTGTGTCCTCCATCCTGTTCCACTGGTCTATGTGCCTATTTTTGTACAAGCACCATGTTGTTTTTATTACTATAGCCTTGTAGTAAAGTTTGAAGTCTGGGAGTGTAATGCCACCAGGTTTGTTCTTTTTGCTGAAAATTACTTTGGCTATTCAGGCTCTTTTTTGCATCTGTATGGATGTCTGTACTGTCTTTTCTGGATCTGTAATAAATGTTGCAGATAGTTTGATAGGGCTGGCATTGAAACTGTAGATTTCAACATCTTGACAGTGTTAATTGTTCCAATCCATGATCATGCAATGCTTATCCATTTGTTTGTGTTATCTTTGATTTCTTTGAGCAGTATTTTGTAGATCTTACACTAAAAATCTTTCAACTCTTAGTTTAGATGAATACCAATGTATTTAATATTTTTGGTGGCTATTGAGAATGGGATTTTTTTTATTTGGTTTTCCGCCTGCTTGTTGTTGGTGTATAGAAATGCAACTGATATTTTCACAATGATTTTGTATCCCAAGACATTACTGAAGTTGTTTATCAGTGATAGGAGGTTTTGGCAGACTCTCTAATATAGAGTCATATCATCTGCAAAAAGGGATAATTTAACTTCCTTTTATTCTATTTGGATAACTCTTATTCTTTTTCCTGCCTGATTAATCTAGCTATGACTTCCATTACTACGGTAAATAGGAGTGGAGAGAGTGGACTTCTTGTCTTGTTCCAGTTCTTTTTTTTTTTTTTGAGTTGGAGTCTCACTCTGTCGCCCAGACTGGAGTGCAGTGGCCGCTCCTGGCCACCGCAGCCTCGACCTGCTGGGCTCCGGCGATCCTTCCGCCTCAGCCTTCCAAGTAGCTGGAACTACAGGTGC
>CAUYQG010190429.1:0-17849 GCA_963574415.1 Tarsius wallacei | reverse complement strand
GGGAGGACACACAAATTAAATCCCTATAGATAGGTAGGTAAAGCCATCATGATAACCCACTTTAGAGATGAGGACACTGAATAGGAGGGGTGGAGATTGGAATCCAACATCTTTCTTTTTTTGATAGTTTTTTTCCCCCTTATAGCACATTCCTCTAGAGACCTGTTTTTTTTTTTTGAGTTGGAGTCTCACTCTGTCGCCCAGACTGGAGTGTGGTGGCCGCTCTCGGCCACCGCAGCCCCGACCTGCCGGGCTCCGGCGATCCTTCTGCCTCAGCCTTCCGAGTAGCTGGAATTACAGGCACGCGCTACCACGCCCGGCTGATTTTTTGATTTATTGTAGAGATGAGGTCTCGCCAAGTTGCCCAGGCGGGTCTCGAACCCGCAGGCTCAGGCAGTCCACTCACCTCAGCCTCCCAAGGCGCGGGATGACAGGCTGAGCCACTGAGCCTGGCTCCTCTAGAGACTTGTGACCAAAATATTGGATTTCAAGTCTGCTGGGAATAATGAGTGATATTCCTCCAACTGGGTTTCCTTTGAATGCATTTTACTTTTGACTTTTAGAGAATTTTTTTAACATTTAAATTTATTTTATAGTTATGTAAAATATTTATGTAATTCCAAAATAAAATCCACAAAGCAGGACATTCAAGGAAATCCACCGTCTGTCCTTTTCCCTCGATTCTGTTTCTCCCAGTCTCTCAGAGGTAGCTATTTTTATTGATGTTGTAGCTTATCTTTCCATTTAAAAAATATAAACAACCGTGTATATGCTTACATCTCACTTATAGGATGAACTTGAAAGAATACATTCTTCAGATAATTTATTATAGAGAGTGAGAAAAGCTAATGTCGAAATCTTAATTTAAAAATCAGTATTTAAAATTATTTAAGCAAAAACCAGGCATAGTGGCCTGTGCCTATGGTTCCAGCTACTTGGAAGGCCGAGGCGGAAGGATCGCCGGAGTCCAGCAGGTCAAGGCTGCGGTGGCTGTGAGCATGCCACTGCACTCCAGCCTGGATGACAGAGTGAGACTCCAACTCAAAAAAATAAATAAATAAAATTAAAAATTTTAAGCAGTATGATCGCAACCATCTCAAACACCCTCCTCCCCTCCAAAACAAAACCAAAAGCCTGCCACTGCCTGGAAAATGAGACCAGAGGGAACGGAATATGCAGAAGGCATCTGAATAGTTCCTCCTTAGATGATTCCATCCCTACCTTTTTTTTTTTTTTTTTTGACATTTTTTAGTTATTTTCACGGTTAGCATCTTTAACATTCTGAAGGGGAAATTTCCCCTCCCACACCTCAAAGAAGAGCTTATGGCGTCTGGTGTATCTGGGTGAGGTGTGTGAATTCCTGGGGGAGGGGGTCACTGTGTCTGCCTGAGGTTTTGGTCACTACAGCTGGCTCGTTTGTTGTGAGCATCTGTGGCCCTGGGAGGCTAAGAACTTGTTTTCTCTGGCGGCTCTGAGCACATGTGGCAAAGCTGTGTGTTATTTACCTCCCAAATTGTCACTCTCCTCCACCCTCAAATGACATTTCTGCCTCTCCCTTTAGACAGTTGAACGGCAATTGCATCTTCTGAATATCCCCAGCATGCTGTTTTCCCAAAATGTTCATTAATGCCATTTGAGTCTCAGAATGTGAAGACATTTCAAAGCAGTATTTCAAAATAAGGCCATATGAAATGAACTGCATCTTATGCACAGGGTAATACTTCTCTGTCCCTGATTCTTTATTTTTAATAAAAGTGCCTGTGAGCAGCTATCTTGCTGCCAAAGTGCCAGGCTGTGGCGAACCTGAAATTTTTCAAGCTGCTTTAATCAATAAAGTTATCACCAGTCATTTCCCTTGATAACTGCTTCTTCCCAAGACCCTGACTTGCTTCTTGCTGCTGTGGAATTTTCAGCCTGCACCTGGAATGGATATAACGCCCCAAATCCAATTTCCATTTTAACCTTTCCTCAATAGCCTAGAAATAACAGATTGCTGGTATTACTCTAATAGATTGGAAATTCAAACCTCTTAGAGGTAACCAAGCCCTTTGTAGGATTCAGTCATAAGGCAAAGAATAACATACCTTAAAGGTTACTTCTAGAAATACCTAATTCTCGTGGCTTAAGCTTCGGAATCAGTGGGTGGTTTTATAGCTTCATACAAAATCCCAAATGATGTGACAGATCTGGCAGTTTTTCATAATCATAAGACATTCTGGTTGCAGGTAGCACAGGCTTAACGGAAGTCGGGACTGTTCAAGCCAGAGAGCTTAGTTATTGTAAGTGTTGATATGTGGCAGCTGAGGAACCTGGGCTGGAGGGACCCATTTCACAGGTGAGGAGCCTGAGAGCTAGAGAGGAAGGACCTTGAACACCCTGCATACCCCGTGTGCTAGGCATACCCAGGTGTTGTCACCTCCCCATTGAGTTCATGAAATCCTTATTCCAATCCCCTGTCATAGGTGCTTGAGGTTCAGACAGGATTTCTCAGTCTCGGCACTGTTGACTTTCAAGGCCATTCTGTGATGGTGGGCTGTGCTGTGCATTGTAGAGGGCTTAACAGCATTCCTGGTCTCCACCCATTAAATGCAGTAGATATCTCCCTTCCCAAGTTGTGAAACCAAAAATGTCTCTAGACCTTGCCACATGTGCCCTGGAAGAACCACAGCGTTATGGGATTGATCTTGGAAAAGTCTAGTGTTGATCCCATGATCACTCTGCTGATAAGTGAAGCGGGGATCCAACCGTCATCTTTCAGTCCCCTCAGCACTCTCTGCTGTACCCTGATTCTCAAGGAGGGCCAGCGGCCTATCAGAATTTCTTTTTTTTTTTTTTGAGTTGGAGTCTCACTTCGTCGCCCAGACTGGAGTGCAGTGGCACACTCCCGGCCACTGCAGCCTCGACTTGCTGGGCTCCAGTGATCCTTCTGCCTCAGCCTTCCATGTAGCTGGAACTACAGGTGTGCACTACCACGGCCGGCTAATTTTTTCGATTTACTGTAGAGACAAGGTCTTGCCAAGTTGCCCGGGTGAGTCTCGAACCCACGGACTGAGGCAATCCACTTGCCTCGGCCTCCCAAAGTGCTGGGATGACAGGCTGAAGCACCGAGCCCGGCCCAGAATTTCTTAGGGTCTGTAAATGAAGTTGGAGAGGCATATTTAGTAGTATAATCTCATTTTTCCATTTTGAAAAATATTAAAACATATATTGTTGGCAGAATACAAACTTTAGAAAATAAGGTTAAACCAAATCTCTGGGAGGAGGGTAAACAGAAGATGTGATTTTCACGACCTATGGCCTCCATACGGCCTTTGAAAAATGGGGTGAGGTTTATAGGCCCACCCAAAGAGGGCTGAGCTTACAAAGTGGCCCTTGCCCTACCATTTTGTTCCCTGATTCTCAGAGCATCTGTCCTTACTATGGGTCTTTGGGAACAGTTTGTAGCCCTGGTGGGGGGCCTGTGGGTGAGGAGTGAATGTCCACTGGGACCAGTCATTTCCCCCGTGGCGAGCCTCCTTCTCCCTCAGGTATTTTCATCAAGGCTCTCTCCCCACTGTTGACTGAGGCCTGATCCCCAGCTGTACACATTTTCTTTGGGTGACAATCTGGGGATGACCCTGCTCAGCTCCTGACTGGTGACAGGCCAGCATGCTGGACCAGCATTGGGAGAACAAGGGCCAGGAAAGGGCAGCGCTCCTGCAGACCTGATTGAATTGGAATTTCTGGCTGCAGACACCTGGGCCTTGGTCCTGCAGCAGTGGGTTCAAAATCGATGGGTGTTTCAGGACCTTCTGGCTCTGAAGCTGTCTTTGTGATGTGCCCTGGTCATCAGGGACCTGCAAGACCTCATGGTTTAGTTTTCCTTAAGATACTTTCTCCATGCAACTTTTTTTTCCCCACCCACCCCTCCATGCAGTTTTTTTAAGGTAGACTTTATTTTCTTCTCCTCAAAATACAAGTATTTAAAAAATCTGACTATGAAAATACAGTAACGCATTAAAGGGGACAGGAGAAATTCAGAAAAGTTCAAGAAAAAAGTAAAAACCGTTCATCAATTCCACTAACCTAGAACAACATAAATCATGCTTAATCTTTACATTTTTTTGTGTCTACATATAAATTTTTAGTTTTATTTTATGTATTTTTTTGAGTTGGAGTCTCACTCTGTCACCCAGACTGGAGTGCAGTGGCACGCTCCCGGCCACCGCAGCCTCGACCTGCTGGGCTCTGGGGATCCTTCAGCCTCGGCCTTCCAAGTAGCCAGAACTATAGGTGCGTGCTACCACACCGGGCTAATTTTTGATTTATTGTAGAGACGAGGTCTCACCAAGTTGCCCTGGTGAGTCTCGAATCCGCGGGCTCCCAAAGTGCTGGGATTACAGGCTGAGCCACCGAGCCTGGCCAGTTTTTTATTTTTTGAGTCAGAGTCTCACTCTGTCACCCTGGCTGAATGGAGTTTCGTGGCATGCTCATAGCTCACTGCAGCCTCAAATTCTAGGGCTCAAGCAATCCTCCAGCCTCAGTCTTCAGAGTAGTTGGGTCTGTAGGTATGCGCTACCACACTCAGCTAATTTTGAAATTTTTTGTAGAGGTGAGGTCTTACTGTGTTGCCTAGACTGGTCTTGAACTCCTGGACTCAAGCATCCTCCTGCCTTGGCCTCTCAAAAGTGCTGAGAAGCCAGGTTTGGTGGCTCAGCCTGTAATCCCACGCCTTTGGGAGGCTGAGGTGAGTGGATTGCCTGAGCCCGCGGGTTCGAGACCCGCCTGGGCAACTCGGTGAGACTTCATCTCTACAATAAATTAAAAAAAAAATCAACCGGGCATGGTAGTGCGTGCCTGTAATTCCGGCTACTCGGGAGGCTGAGGCGGAAGGATCGCCAGAGGCCAGCGGGTCGAGGCTGCAGTGGCCGGGAGCGGCCACTGCTCTGGTCTGGGCGACAGCGAGACTCCAACTCAAAAAAAAAAAAAGGTGCTGAGAATATAGGCATGAGCCGCAGCGCCCAGTTTATATATACAGTTTTAACACAAAATTGGGATAATCCCGTATCTGCGATTTGAAACTTGAATTTTTCCCCCCTTAACGTCCTACTGGGAACAATTTCCTTTGTGCTTATTCAAAGCGTTTTTACAAAGTAATTTTTTCGGCTGCATGGTATTCCCATCATTTGGACTACCATGGCATCTTTTCTATTCCCCTGTTGTTGGACATTAGGTTACTTTGAGTTTTCCTCTTCCAGATGACACTGATGATCTTATGTGTACTCCCTCTTTACAATTCTAATTATTTGCCAGAAATCTAGTGGTGGTGGTGTCAGGATGTGATGCACCTCGCGAATGTGTATTTCAAAAGCCCACGTCCATTCGCCATCCTCACCAGCTATGTATCCAGGTGGTCATTTCCCCACATTCTTAGAAACACCATTATTTCTTGCTTTTTTCTCTTTTTTTAAAAGGTAAAGTGATCTTGGAGTTTTGCTGTGTTGGTTTTGTTCCTTAAGAATGTGTCAGACCCCAGTGGAACTCCCTTGGCAACGCTATGTCTCCAGGATTCTGAGGGAGCCTGGGTTCCTTTGGGTCCAGAGGCCAGAGGTCCAGGGCTGGTCCTGGAGTGAGCTGTCATCTCGTGCTCTCTCCCTGGAGGCCAGTGCTCCTTGGGGCTGCAGTACAGACTCTGAGCCCGCCCCCCCTTCACCACTCAACCTGCTGTTGTCTGCCCTGTGGCAGGAAGAAATACTCCTCCTGGGAAAGTCCTGAGATAACTGAAAGTTTCGTGTTTGCACCCCAAATATCAGTGCCTGTTAGACTAGGTTTTCTCCCGGCACTTGGGATGGCAAAGGGACCACAGTAGGCAGACAGACTGTGAAGAGGGAAGAATGAATCTGCCTGTGAAACCCAAATCAGAAAACCCACCTCAGCGACTGTAGTGCTCCTTCTGGCTCTGGGTTTCTGGGTTCTGGGGGATCTGACCCTTCAGTGTTGTGTCTCTGTCTCTCCCGACCGTGTTGCAGGCTGATAGGAAGTGAAACCCAAGCCTGACAGGTAGAGTTTTTTTATTTCCCCTGACGGCGCACCTCTTGACCTCTATCTTCTTGCCAATGATTTTTTAAATCCTAAATGATTTGGCAATAATTGCTCCTCCTCGCGTGATTATTGCCCTTCACCGATAGTAAATCTGGGAATCCCCCCGGGGTCCCGAGCGCATTTTGGTATGCGGAGTCTGCAAGCTGGCCCAGACAGGCATCGCTGCTCTGGGCAGCTGCGTGCCCGCTGGCCCCACGTCCTGGCCCCGGCCCAGCACTCCACCTCTCAAACACAACTCCCTGGGCTCTGCCTGGGTGCAGCAAGGGGCTTCAGTGCTGTTCCTTAGAGGAGGGACCAGACTTCTCTGATCTATCTCCGTGGGCCCAGCCACAAATATCCCAGCCCAGGCAGTCCTGAGGGTCTCTTTTCTGAGAGGGAAGCATTTCTGCTGTCTGGTTGTGTGTGTGGGCACACACATTTCGTTTTGCTTAGAAGCTTGAAGGATGTCAGGCATGACATGTAATATTGGGAAGAATGATTCCGTTTCCAAGGAACTTTCTGGCAGAATGGCCACCAGAGCTTCAGGCAGCAGTGGACATGCTCCTAAGTTGGCATGCTGTGAATAGTCACAGCTGACCCCACATTTCCAGGACACTTCCTTGAGAATACCAGGGCTATGGCCAGCCAGCCACCTGAAGCCAGGAACCAAGCGAGTTGCCTGGGCATCCCTGGCTCTGCATGACCCTTGGAGTCACCTGTGTGTATACAGTTGACGTGGGTGCTGGTCGCCATTCTGGAAACACAGTGCCCCGGGCTGTTTCCTCCTCAGTGACTTGATGATTGTCAAACAGCCAGGTGGTTTGATAGACACAAGAAACTCCTTTGGATTTAACAGTGTTTTCCCCAACTGTTTTTTCAGTCATTGTTGAAAAAACAGTTCTGGCCGGCTGCAGTGAATCACGCTTGGAATCCCAAGCACTTTGGGAGGCCATGACGGGAGGACTGCTTGAGCCTAGGAGTTTGAGACCAGCCTGGGAAATATAGTGAGATCTTGTCTCTACAAAAATAAAATAAAATAGGCGTGTTGACACACTCCTGGTGTCCCGGCTACTCAGGAGACGAAGGCGGGAGGATCTCCTGAGCCAAGGAGGTTAAGGCTGTGGTGAACCATGATCATTCTACTGTGCTCCAGCCTGGGTGACAGAGTAAGACCCTTCCTCAAAAAAAACTCCAGTTTTTACCACGTCTGGGTACATGCCACTGTTACCTAATAAATGTATTATACTAGGAACTTTTGATCACGACTGTAAATGGAATACCAGAATCTCTCACGTATCATAATAGATGAATCTAAAAATAAATGCCACATGATTCCATTAAAATGCATGTCCTGTTCTGCCTGGAGTCACATAGTATGTCACCAGTAGGCATGACCCACTCTGGGAAGCGTAGAGTGGAGACAGGCAATGAGTGGAAAGTATAACATGTAGAATATTCGCGAGGAAGACGTTAGTTTTATTTCAAGTACCTCATGCCTTGCAGAGGGCTGGTGGCTACTTGCGGTTGGCAGAATTCTCAGCATCGGTGGGCTTTGGTCACCTCCGAGCTTTCCCCAGGGACCCCCTCCCCTGTGGCTTCTCTGAGAGAGGCAGGCCCCTCTGGCCTCAGCTTGTGTGTGACACAGGACGAGCTGATGGTCAGAAAAGCTTATCCACAGCTCCCTCTGACTTCTCAGTTGTCTGAAGGCCTACCTGGGATATGTTTCCAAGGACAGTTGCTTCAGGCTAATTTGTGTGTGCTTTTTGAAACTCATTGCATGGCCTGCCCTGGTGAACGATGGGCAAATGGGCACTAATGTCCCCTGCTGCAAATCATCCCACTCCTCTCCTATGTCTTCCAACCTGGTTGACTCCTTTCATCCTTCAGATCCAAGCTCGAAATGTCACCTCCTCCAGAAAGCCTTCCCTGATTACCACCAAGCCTGCAGGTCAGGCCTGACAGCCCCCGCTGCCTTTTCACAGACCCTGATGATGTGTTTGTGATGGTATCTGATTAACATCTGTCTTCATCACTTGTCATGAGCTCCACAAGGCAGGAACTGTGTCTGTCTACTCACATTGTGTGTCCACTTGTCCACTGCCTGGGCTGGTACCTGGCCCACATGGGGCCCACTGCAAAGGTGCCAAGTAACTGGAGCAAAGAGTACTATCGTAAATCATGTGGATGGTCTCTGACATGTTTCGATTAGGAGTTTCCTCAACATGACATTTGCTCATACTTGTTTTTCCTTTTCAACACATTTCGATAACTTAGTATGTAGGCCCTGTGCTAGGTGCTTAACTTAACATGATTCTGTTGAACTCCCACGCTGATTATGCCCATTTTACAGATTGAAGTGGAGGCTTGCCCAAGGTCACATTGCAGGCCAACAACAGGGCTGGGACTCTGGCTTAGCTGCCCTGGTTCAGTCTGAGAGACTTGAGTCAGTCTGTCCATTCCGCCGGTCACACAGGGCCCACCTCCTTCTCTGTGGCTCCCTTTGACGGAGACCAAATTCCACCTAGACTTGTGTCCGCACTGTCATATTCCAAATTGATGGGCCCGTGACCAGTAAGAGTCCCTCCGCTGTGAATGCGTCATGGTCGTCATTTTGTTTCTTCTTTTTGTTCTTTTTTTTTGAGTCAGAGTCTGACTCGTTCCCCCAGGCCGGAGTGCAGTGGCACGATCACGAAGACTGCAGTCTTGGCCCACTGGGCTCAGGCGATCCTTTTGCCTCAGCCATCTAAGTACTAGAACTACGTGCGTGTACCACCATGCCCCGCTAATTTTTTGATTTATTGTAGAGACAAGGTCTCAATACGTTGACCAGGCTGATCTCGAGCCCCTGGCTTAGGCAGTCCTCTTGCCTCCGCCTCCCAAAGTACTGGCATTGCAGGCATGAGCCACCACGCCTGGCCTCATTCTGTTTTTTCTTGATTTGGGTTTATTTATTCATTGGTTGGGTCTACCAAGCGTCCGAATTCCAGCGAGGAAACCTGTGGAGCAGCTGTCAGTTTCAAAATGTCTGTCCCCAACAACATCAGGATACTTACCCTGTCACGGGAGTCCAGTTTCTCAGGTCTGTCTGGCCCCTTGACCAAGGAAATTCCTGATTGGTCTCAAGAGCACATCTGTAATCCATCTGATGTCTACGGTGCTAGCAGACTTTCACTCGTAGACCTTTTCCTGAAACTATTTTAAAGCTTCTAGTCAGATTTTTGAGGTAGGGAATGAGAAAGACGGCTTTTTCTACTTTAAAAATACTTGTATTTACATTAAAAGTACGAATCAATTGCTGGGCATGGTGGCTCACGTCTGTAATCCCAGCACTTCGGGAGGCTGAGTTGAGAGGATTGCCTGAGCCCATGGGTTTGAGACCAGCCTGGGCAACTTGGCGAGACCTCATCTCTACAATAAATCAAGTATGAATCAATTTAAGAAATCATATTAATGATACGTGTTAATATGATAAGAGACCCACAAATGACGAAAGTTCTGACAGCTTTGAAGTGGATCGTACGACTTCCTCCGTTCTTTTCATCGGCGACCAATGAGAAGTCTTGTTGGTTGTGCCCCCTAAAGCTCATGCCTTAATTCAGAACACTGATCCACTCAGTAGGCATTTGTTGAGCATCAGCTAAATGCCAGTTGTCAGCCCACAGTCCTTGCCCTCAGGGAGCTCCCTTTTCTGGAAGAGGGAGACGGGGAGTCCACTGATGCAGTATGATACAGGCAACACTAGGGGGCAGTCACAGAGTGCTCTGGGAAGATCGTGCATCCCAGCCCAGGGGATTGAGGAAGGGTCACCTGGACAGCATCTTGAGGGACTGGGAGGATTTTGCTAGCAGGAGGGAGGGAAGCAGGAGATAGTCAACACCATTTCTGGTGCTTTCCATTGCTTTGTGTAGATCCATATTTTCAGCTGGTGTGATGTCCCATTTGCCTGAAGGACTCCCTTCTACGATTCCTGTAGGGTAGCTTTGTTGGGAATGAACTTTGAACTTTAGATATCTGGAATATTTTTATTTCCCCTTTGCTTTGAAGCATATTTTTGCTGGATAAAACTCTAGATGGACATTTTTTTCTTTCAGTACGTGTACTTTAAAGGTGATAACTCCACAGTCCTCTCACTTGTGTTGTTTCCAACAAGAAATCCAATGTCTTATCTTTGCTTCTCTGTATATAACATGCCTTTTTTTTTTTTTTCCTGGTTGTTTTTAAGATTTTTTTTTTTTTTTTTGAGTTGGAGTCTCATTCCATCACCCAGGCTGGAGTACAGTGCCACACTCACGACCACACCAGTGTCAACCTGCTGGGCTCCAGCGATCCTTCCGCCTCAGCCTTCCAAGTAGCTGGAACTACAGGCGCGTGCTACCATGCCTGGCTAATTTTTTGATTTATTGTAGAGATGAGGTCTCGCTGTGTTGCCCAGGCAGGTCTCGAACCCGCGGGCTTAGGCAATTCACTCGCCTCGGCCTCCCAAAGCGCGGGATTACAGGCTGAGCTGCCGAGCCCGGTCTGTTCCTTCTTTTTAAATTATTTTTTCTGTCTGTGTTTCATTTTGGATAGTCTCTATCGTATGTCTTCAAGGTCATTAATCTTATTTTCTGCAGTCTCTGATCTGACATTAATCTCAGCCAGTGCATTTCGATCCCTGATGTTGCAGTTGTCATCTCTAGAAGGTTGATTTGGAGATTTTTATTCTCTCTCCCATTTCTCTACTTAACTTTTTGAGCATATGGAATACAGTTACAAGAACTGATTTAATGCTCTTGTCTGGTAATTTTCACATGTGTGTCAGTTCTGAGTCAGTCTTGATTGATTGATTTTTCTCCTCATATGTTTGATATTTTCCTTCTTTGCATGTCTGAGGTCTTTTTCTATGGGATGCCAGACATGATCAATTTTGCCTTCTTTTTGAGTGCTGGCTATTTTTGTACACCCGCAAATATTTTTAAGCTTTGTTCTGGGATACAGTTAAATTACTTGGAAACAGTTTGAGCCTTTCAGATCTTGCTTTTAAGATTTTGGAGGCATCACCAGGGTAGGATTTAATCTTGGACTAGTTATTCCCTACTATTGGAGCAAGCCACTTCTGAGCTGCAACTCAGTACCCCGTGAACTGTGAGATTTACCAGTCTGGCTGGTGGGAAACTATTCAATCCTGCGTGAGGTACAGGCAATTTTCTCTAATTTTTTGGTGTGGCTTTTCCCCAGGCTTGGGGAGTTTCCTCCCCCATGTGTGCCAATCTGCGGCCTCTGAATACTTGAGGGGCCCTTCGGTGTCTCTCACTGCTCTCTCCATGCATCCCTCTCCTCTCTGATGCTCCGTCCTGTGAACCCTTGCCATGTTGGCCTCCCCAGAGTCTTAGCTCTGTCTCCTCCATCTAGAAGAGTCTTCTGAGCTCCACCGGGTTTTCCTCTGTATCAGTCAGCTCAGCTTGTCATAATAAAATACCCCAGTCTGGGAGGCTTCAACGAGAGAAATTTATTTTCTCACAGCTTTGGAGGCTTGAAGCCTGAGGTTATGGTGCCGGCAGATTCAGTTTCTGGTGAGGGCCCCCTCTGGCTTGTAGATGGCTGCCTTCTTACAAAAGGTCTTTACATGGCCTCTCTTCTGCTTGTGCAGGGAGGACGTGCTCTGGTGTCTTTTCCTCTCATAAGGACACCAGACCTGTCAAACGAGGGCCCCACCCTTTTAACCTCCTTTAAACTTAACTGCCTCCTCCTAGGTCCCGTCCCCAAGTACAGTCACATTGAGGGTTAGGCGAATTTGAATTTGGTGAAGACACATACGAATTTGCGGGGTCCATAACACCCTCCCTGCATCACAGTCTGAAAACTCTGAAGGCAATGAGTCGGGGGCAATTGCAGGGTTCACCTCGTTTGTTTCCAGTGTCTTGAAAACTGTTGTCTCAGAGTTTGTCTGGTTTTCTAGTTGTTTCAGGTGGGAGAATATATTCCAGAGGCTGCTTTTTAAAAACCTTTTTAGTTGGAGTCTCACTCTGTGACCTGGGCTCAGGTGACCCTTCCACCTCAGACTTCCAAGTAACTGGAACTACAGGCATGCGCCACCATGCCTGGCTAATTTTTTTATTTATTGTAGAGATGAGGTCTTGCCAAGTTGCCCAGGCTGGTCTCGAACCCGTGGGCTCAGGCAATTCTCTCACCTCGGTCTCCCAAAGTGCTGGGATTACAGGCATAAGACTCTGTGCCCAACCAGAGGCTGCTTTTTGAAATTATTTCCAGGATGTGAGCAGTGTGTGTGTGTGTGTGTGTGATTTTGATTTTCACAGGCAAAACCTTCACCATTGAAGGCAAAACCTATATAAAGCAATACTTGCAAAGATTCGCCAGAGAGTTGCTTAGTTTTTATAGAACCAAGGACTGGCAAATCAGTTGGTTACAGAGTCTCTGGGAGCAGGTAAAATGTAGCCTGTGTTCCAGCCAAGGCCTGCAGCCTCAGCCTCCTCGCACGTCCTTGGGGCACCAGATCACTTTGACGTCTACTGATTGATTTCAAATTGCACAAATATATACCGTTCAGAGCTGTGGCCCAGGGGGGCAGTGTGAGATATATTCAAGGTGGGTTGACTTTTAATCAATACGATGACAATATCATCTTGTTTAATTTGTATGATGGTGGTTTTAAACATCAAATCAAGCAGTTTATTATGTCAAAAAAAGATGAAGGAGCACAGGAATAAAATTCTCCTGACATCACTTCTGTGTGTATTTCACTGCCGTGACAGGCCATCATGATTGGGGATGATATCGTGGGCGACGTCGGCGGTGCCCAGCGGTGTGGAATGAGAGCCCTGCAGGTGCGGACCGGAAAGTTCAGGTCAGTGGCCGGCCGGGTTCGTTTGCCCGCTTCCATCGTGGGGCGACTACCGACTTTTCCTGCTTTGCCTTCTAAAGTGAAGAGCCATGTGTGGGCATTTGCTGTCTTTTATGTAACTGACCTCTGAGGATGGGGGTGGCTGGTCTTGTGTAGCAGAAGGTGATAAGGGGCAGTGACTTGGATGTAGTGTCTGAGTTTTTTGTCTCTGAGTTGGAGTCTCACTCTGTTGCCCAGGCTGGAGTGCAGTGGCACAGTCACGGCCACCACAGCCTCGACCTGCTAGGCTCAGGTAATCCTTTCACCGCAGCCTTCTGGAAGGCTGGAACCACAGGTGCACGCCACCTCGCTCAGCTGTTTATTTATTTACTTATTTATTTATTTATTATAGAGGTGAGGTCTTGCCAAGTTGCCCAGGCTGGTCTGAAACCTCTGGGCTCAGGCAGTCCTATAGCTCAGCCTCCCTATGTGCTGTGATTACAGGCGTGAGCGACCACGCCCCGCCAGGTCTGAGTTTTGAAATGGTGTGTAGTATGGAGATACATAAGCAAAAGCCCCGAGTTGGGCCAAATCCACACTGTGTTACATTCAGCAATTCGGTCAGACCCTTTGCTGTGGTGACGGTTACAGCTTGAGGGCACTCAGTCCCTCTGGGCAGCATTCCTTGCCCCTTGTCCATCTCCTTCGGGCTGAAACACAACGTGGAGACGACAAGTGGTTGGTTGGTCAGGGACACTCTGGAATGGAGCCTCCATCCTGAGAAGAAGCTGGGGTTTTATCTGTTGGGTCAGAAGTTTGCCTGGTCTCGAGCAGGTCACCAGTGGGCAGGCATCTGGTGGGTGTTGGGAACCTGGCATGTGGAGGTGCCCTGTGGTGACCGGGCTCTGGCTCTCTAGCGTTGAGAGTGTCTTAGATAGCAGGTTGTTGTCTCATCTTATTCCAGATGTTTTCGATTGTGGCCATTCAGAGAAAGTCCAGTTCTGCAGATGCTGGAAAGACTTGGTTAGAACACGGTTGCCAGGGGCACTTGGCTTTGGGCGGGGGGAGTCCAGTTATATTTGAGTGATCTGCTCAGACAGAATTCAAGAAGACCGATTAGAGGGTCTGACTCTTGCTCTGAGGTCTGTCTCCTGTGTGAGGACCCGAGGGACCTCTGGTTTGGGGGCTCCGGGTCGCTGAGCACAGGCGAGTGAGGAAGTCTCAGCACAACTGGGTCCAGGGTCAGGAAGCCTGTCCTTCCAGCCCCCTCCCGGACCCTCCCAGGTTTGGGGGCCCCTGGGAAGCCCCTGACATGCCTGGAATGTGGACCTTCTTTCTTCCCTAGGCCCTCAGAGGAGGGTTTCCTGGCTCCCCTCAGTTATGTCTGGCCTAAGGGGGCAAGGGAGACCCCACTCTCCAGTGCAGAAACATTCTTTCCAAGAGGTCAGCCAGGTGCCCTGAGGCCCCCAGTCCCTCATTTGCCCCAAAGTTGCAGAGCTGGGTCTTGCCACCCTTCAGCTGTGCTGCCCTGTGTCACCCAGTACTGCCCTGTGTCACCACCAGTACTGCCCTGGTGTCACCCAGCAGAAGCCCAGCCTGGAGCGTGCGCAGTGTGCCTCAGTGGCCGATGAGCGTGGGAGTGATGCCTCCTTATTTGGAAATGCAGAGGTGTGGCCTGGCCAAAGGTGGTGACCGAGAATTGTGTGGTTTTGTGCACAGGGCTGCTTCTGCTTCCTTGGGGGAGAAACGTTTTTCTCGAATGCTGCCTTGGCTAGGGTCTTTCTGGCCAGCCGATACCAGGTGTCCCTGTAACTGAGAGTGGGCCTCTGCAGAAGGTCCCGAGAAGGCGCAGGTGGGCATGGGGGAGGCTGTACCCACCCTGTGCCACCAGGGGCTGTCACTCGCCAGAGTCCAGGAACCTGCATGGTGTGCAAGATGTGAGGTGGAGTCCCATGGCGCCATCTCCCGGAGAGACCAACTCCCCCAGCCATTTGCCGAATTTAGCTTTGTAGAGAAGCTTACTACTGATATTTTGGTCTTTTTACAAAAATGGGATGATGCTGTCTTGCAACCTGCTTTTTTCCCGAACACTTCTTTCCACGAGCATCTTTCTAATGTTGAACACCCAACGAGATGCTGTGTGTAAGAACTCATTTAGCGCCCAGCACACAGCAAGCCCCTGACAAATGGCCCGGGGTGGGATGGCACTCCCCACTGCTGCCGGTCATGTCCATCTAGTTGCCAGGTACGGAGTCACCTGCCCTGGCTTGAGAGGATGGGGCTCGGCCTGTTTGTTCCTGAGGGTATTTAAAGTTTCAGATTTTTTGTGTATTAGTAAGGACCCACATCTGCCTTTGGAAGCAGGCAGGAGAAGGAAGAGTCTTGGTTCAGCTAAGGTAGGGACTGCGGCACCTGGGGGGGAGGCCCCATGGGCAGAAAAGCAGGCGGCGCTCTGTGTGTGTTAAAGGCATGGGCGACCTCTCTGCCTCTGGCGTCTCTAGCTGTGCTGACTGACACGGTAGCCATGGCTGCCAGTGGCAACTGGGCATCGAAATGTGGCCAGCCCAGACTAATGTGCAGAAGTGCAAAAGACGTCGGATCTCAGAGACCCTGGGGAGAGAAGCTTGTAAAAGAGCTCATGAGTCACTTTTTTACATGTTGAGATGCTGATGTTGCGTGTTAATTTCACCTGTTTGTTTTGGTTTTTGTTAATGTGGCTACTAGAAAACGTTAGCTGACCTCTGCTGGGGCTTTGCTGGGCCCAGGAGCCGGAGGCCGCCCTCACTCTGCACTGCCCCCTTCTCCCTCCAGATGGCACTCTCGGTGCATTAGACGCACCTGGACGTGGAGTACTGGACGAGCGAGGCGCCGGGGTGGGTGCTGAGCTGTGGCTGGAAATCCCTGTGTGGTGCTCCCTGTGGCCGCGTGACCGACTGGGGCCAGCAAACAGCCTCTGGAGTCAGCTGGGCCCCTGCGACTGGCTAGAGGTCCTTCCCTCTGGGAGATGCTTCCATTCAGCTTATCCTTCCCGGGCTGTCCCCATCTCCCCGGCTGCCTCTGGGAATGGGCAGCACTGGTACAGAGGTCCACATGGCCCCCGTCTGTGCCAGACATGAGCCCCCCAAGAGCAGGAGCTGTGTCCTTACCCTGGTGCTGGGCCTCCTCCCCGTGGCCTCTCGGGAGCCAGTGGCTACTGTATAGATCAGCTGGGCATTGGAAGGCCGCCTTGGCCCTCTGTCAGTGGCCTTGGTCTAGCCTTGGAGGAATTGGGAGAGTAGAGGGGGAGGGGAGGATGGTCTCGCCATGGGGCACAGGTGGCAGAGAGCCATGCAGTGGGGGACTGCGCTCACATCTGGTTTGATGCCAGGCAGGACTGGGGATGCAGAGCCAAGCGCCAGTCAGGGCTGGGCTAGCCCGGAGGCAGGGGATGGTCTTGCCAGTCGCTGGTACCGGGAGGGGAGGGAAACCAGAGGGGGCTGACGTAGGGCCTAGGGCCTCCCATTGGCCCTGCTGTAGGATACCCCCTCCCCACGTTTTCTAGTTTTGGGTGTGCATACACGCATGCACACACACGTGATTGTTCAAAAGTCCGAGAGGCATGGGCGTTGCTGGGAAATGTGGGATTTGGACTGTCTCATTGGCTATGCGATCTCCCTGTCATCTTGGGCATATCCATGCCTCTTGCTTCTTTCTGCTTTTCTCACGAAATGGCCCAAAGAAAAGAGAACGACGCCTCGGCCGGGAGATGGTTGGGTGGCCTGAGCTGAGGGGTGAAACTTTCCCGGGGCCTGGCCCCAGGCAGGAAGGGTCTAGAGCACTGCCCAGCGGGGCTGCCCCAGAGTCACGGATGGAGAAACACAAAGCTCGCTCCTCATGCCTGCTGTTTTGGAAGTCCAGCCTCGCCAGGGCGCAGCCTTTACCTGGCTGGCAGGTAAAGGCCTTTGGGCATTCTCCCATCTGTCGGGTTCCCAGCATGTCTGGTGTGCTGGACGTGTTGGCAGATCCTACGAGCCTGAGGCCAGGAGGCCGCTGCTCTTCCCCTGGTCTCCTCGAGGTCCCACCTGACAGCAGAGTGTTCCTGCCACCCAGGCCCTGGACAAGAGTTTCCTTCACAGGGGCTCTCTGCTCATGGGTGGCTAATCCTCATGGTCCCAGTGAGTCCTGAGACCCAGAGGATGCTGGGCCCTGCTGGGAGGAGCCTTTTCAGACGAGATGGCCAGAGCCTTGCCCAAGGCCACCTGGTGAGGTTTCACAGCGGCTGGACAGGAGCCTGGCCACCCCTCCCCTCTGGGTGGGTGCTCTGCTTTTGCTTTTTCCCACCCGGACATCCTGCCCTTGTGGACAAACTTTGCAGCAGAGAGGTGGCACCTTCAGGGCCCCAGCCTCCCTCCAGAGCCCATGCAAGGCTCTGTGGTTGAAGGCCTGGGGCTCTGCTGGGTAGACTGCCCACTACCCCAGGCACTGTCACCCCCCTCCCTGCCTGTCTCTTCCCTGGGGCTACGGCTGGGTCTGCACAGGGGCCCCGGGCCCTCCCATCCAGGCAAATACAGAGAAGGAACATTCTGCCCAGTTCCAAGGTGGCCCCTCCCCCGTCCTCAGCGGTAGAGAAACAGCTGTCAGCATGTCTGAAACAGACCCTTGTGACCTCTTTCTGTCCCTACCCAACCCCCTCCTCCCGAGGATATGCCAGAAACCGCACAATGTCACCCCTCACTTTCCCTATCGTTCTGTGCCACTCTGCACACCACGGCACCCTGTTTCTTAAGAACAATTCGAAGGCTTCACTGCTGGAAAAGCTTCCACACTAGTCATGGAGTTGCTGGGTAAATAAAACAGCTACTCAGATCTCTGATGATTTATTCAAGGTTGGAAGATGTTTTTTTTTTTTTTTTTTTTTTTTTTTTTGGTTGGGTGTAAACAATTGCCCCACAAATCAGGGCAAGGGCCCCACCCCGCCCCCCCACCCAAA
>CAUYQG010190426.1:0-50831 GCA_963574415.1 Tarsius wallacei | reverse complement strand
GAGTAGCTGCAAAGCTGGATGTCAATCCAAACTGATTTTCTATATATTTAGGTAAAAATGTAGCAAACCCAGTAGTAACTAAGGCTTCTGAAGAAGTTGATAGAACTAAACACATAAAGACAGTATTCTTCATCAAATTCTAAAGAAAAAATATAGTTCACCAAATAAATAACTATAACTATGCTGTAACATTATGACTAGCCTAAACATTAAAATGAGACAATTTTGCTCCAATCACATATCATTTAAATTCTTATCTTAAGCTTCTCTTTTTTTATTCTTTACATTAAAGTGTGTTTGTGGCTTTTTTTTTTTTAATTTGCTTTCTTAATTCTAACATGCTTGGCAGCTTGTTAGATGTTTACCAACAAGCTGTTTACCAACTATTACCATGTGCCTTCCAGCATGATGAATGTTGAAATTTTTAATAAAAAGAATATAATCATCTCTGAAATTTAGGCACTTCCTCCAGCACAAAAAATATAACTATGGATAATTGATAGATTTACATATACAATGACAAAAGAACTTTTATGTGTAGAACCTAGAGATTTGACAGATGATTCATCAGTACAGTGATTAGACTTTTATCACATACAAGGGACCAGGGGAAGAAGGTAAAAGCCTGCTTGGAAATGTTCCTATCCCCAGTCTTACTGTAAATCTCCACGTGATAAGTCTACTCCATATTTGATTTTTTTGTTGTGAACAGACTTCATCGACTCAAAGGACAATAAAACTAAATCCAAAGAGTTGTTTATAAGACCTGTAATTATTGCAAATAAGCGAACAAGAATATATTATGAAAACATTTGTGTGTGTACATATATGTATTTATGTGTATGTATGTATACATGTGTGGCTATTTATGTGTATGTAAAGTATACATATATCTACATGTGAGTTGGGAGTGTGCATCTGTGTGTGCATCAGAGAGAAAGAGAGAGAATGAGAACTGTTTTATTTTACCTTTAGAGCAGCTGGAAAATCTTTAATACTTTTTCCAAATTTCTCATCTTCATGCTGCAAGGAACTACTCTTATCCGTATGCGCCTGAGAGGTTTTTCCAGCTTGAATTTTTGCTGTACCTAATAAGAGAATAAATGCACTTGCTCTATCATTTCATTCTTCTTTTTAAAAAATGCTTACTTTTTTAACTGGCACATTCTTCCACAAGTATATAAATTCCATAATATAAGAGGCCAGTCTTTCTCTTTGTCAAGAAAATTGTACAAATATCTATGTGTGGAATCAGACTGTTTTAAGAGCTAGTGTTCACTACCACTAGCTAAGGAAGTTCCAACTAGCCTAAACATTAAAATGAGACAATTTTGCCCCAATCACATATCTATGCTTTTCATTTAAAATCTTATCTTAGCCGGGCTTGGTGGCTCAGCCTGTAATCCCGCGCCTTGGGAGGCTGAGGTGAGTGGATTGCCTGAGCCCGTTGGTTCGAGACCCGCCTGGGCAACTTGGTGAGACCTCATCTCTACAATAAATAAATTAAAAAAAAATTAGCCAGGTGTGGTACTACACGCCTGCAGTTCCAGCTACTCAGAAGGCTGAGGCGGAAGGATTGCCGGAGCCCAGCAGGCTGAGGCTGCGGTGGCCAGGAGCGGCCACTGCACTCCAGTCTGGGCGACAGAGTGAGACTCCAACTCAAAAATAAATAAATAAATAAATAAAATAAAATCTTATCTTAAGTTTCTCTTTTTTTGTTCTTTACATTAAAGTGTGTTTGTGGTTTTTTTTTTTTATTTACTCTCTTAATTCTAACATGCTTGGCAGCTTGTCAGATGTTTACCAACAAGCTGTTTACCAACTATTACCATGTGCCTTTTATTTTTAATAAAGGAACTATGAATAAATGTGAGGAAACAGTCAACATATGGAATAACAAATTAAATTGCCCAAGGTAGAAAGAAATCAATGAGTTCACCTACTTCTAGTCTGTCAGCTTTTCTTTTGCCCATTTCCAAAAGTTAATCATCTATCCTGTTGCAAGTAAGAGGACAGATTACTAACCATCCTATGACAACTAAGTACCTTTAGGCTACAGATGTGTATTTTAACTATACAACTATACAGAAGCAAGATCTCAGGAAAAAATTAATACTTTATTAATCTTTTCTTTTTGGAAAGAATGTTTAGTATTAAAAAAAGTTTAGAAAAAGTATACTACAGTATGACTTTTGGGAAAAAAAGTGAATACTTGTATTTTAAATTACAGATAACACAAGTGACTAAAGGCAGATTGAAATTAGTGACTACCCGAACACAAACTAATAGTTTAGAAGATATCATATGGTATTCTGTATATGCATAAAGCAGGAATCAGATAAAACATAAGAAACCAATTTAGTAAGTAATAAGAAGGAGAATATGCACACAGTTTTATTGGCTACTAATTGGAAATAAAGAAAACCTAATGTTTATATATACAAAAATGTGCTGAGGCAGAAAGTTGAGATTCTATAAAACAAACAGAGTGAATCTATGGTTGTTGTTAATCATATATAAAATAACACCTGGCCTAGAATTAGAATAAAACTCCTTGGCTTTAAAGAAAGTGTAATTACCTGGTAAATGTTTCGGAAAACAAGAAAAAGGTATTATCAAAGACCAAGCAAAGATCCATGATAGAAGAAATCCAATCCACCAAGCCCCCAACCATCGTGGATCATCCTCAGTGATGTCAGTGCTGTACATTAAAAAAACAAGAGGTAATAGTAAACTCTTCCTTATTAATTGAAACCCACTATGATAATCATATACTTTATACGTCAAATGTATATAGTAGAATAGTATGATAATAGCCAAAATTTTAATACTGCCATTGTACCGAATCAGAAAACAGGGAGCAGGTATAAATGAACTATAAAAATAATGCCTTACAAAGTATTTTAATATAGCAAATGACATAATAGTTAACAATATTTAATAGTAAATAAGTATGGTAAATATTTGAAAAGAACATAGACTTTCTGAACATTCTTTAACTTTGGCTAAGCTTTCTCCTCCACCATATAAAATTAAGTATCTCACAGAAAATTAATGATCTATGTTAAAAGCCCTAATACTGTGCTTCAATTATGGCATTTCTTTAAATGTAAATTATTCCTAAAGTGATTTATTAACAGTTTTTTATGATTCTCATGGTGTAATATAAAGACTCTTTCCAAAAACACATCATTTGTATAGCTCATATAATTTTCCACCAAAATTAGAATATCCTTTCTTAAAACTCTGACTTTTTGCTTTAAGAACTTTTTCTGCACACTTTTTATAGTCTTTAAAAGATTAACATAAGATTAACAGTTCAGAGAACAAATCACATATCCATGACCACATTTTCTTATTCATCGCTTACAGTCATGCAAAAAATTGTGCAGTTATTATTCCCAGTGGCAAAAAGAGAAAATATGGCCTCACCAAAAAGCACCAATTTCTCTACTCAGGAAAAGGAAAAGATTGTGGAATCAAAAAGTTCTACTTCAATTCATGTCTTGGTCACTTGTCAGCCTGTGTGTATCAACTTCTTTATAGGATTGTTGATAAGATTAAATAAGATAGCATGTGAAATAAGTAAACACACAAAGCATATATTGTCCAGAACATCATATAGGACAAATAAATATTACCAACTATTATCCTTTATTGTCACATGTTTAAATGACATAATTGTGATCTCGAGGACATTATCAGAGCTACTATAGAACTTACTCATAGAATCACAGACCCTTGAGACTCTTCAAGCTATCAGCCCCCAACTAAAGCTATGGAAAACATGAAGAATTTTTAATGAGTTCTTTCAAACAATGTGTGGAACCTTACATATGTATTTTTTAAAATTTCACCAGGTGACTCTATCAAACATCCTTATTTTTTAATAAATATATTATTACACTAAGAGATGGTGTGCAATAATGAGATTTAGCCAAAATAAAATATTATAAAAGAATTATGAGTATTCAGTTTTGTTTCCTGAAAAATACCACATGATATACCAAGGAAGTACTGTAAAAATGCTTCATGTATGATGTCAATATTACTAAAATAAAATAAACTGAAATAAAAGAAAAACGGATAATGCCTTGCCTTTGTCCAAAAGCAACATCAATGTACATGGTTAGCAGTTGTCCTCCCAGCACATAGCCAATAGCAGGGCCTAAGATTGACATAGAATAACCAATTCCTAGAATAAGAACAAAGACATCGCATACAGTTATGTGTATAACTTTGTTTTGCATGTCTAACAAATAGTAAAGAAAGACAAATGTTTTATTGCAGAAAAATTCAAATGATTATACTTAAGTCAAAATTGCACACACTTTTACTAAAAGATACCATTTGAATGCCATTATTTGGCCAATGGTCAAGCCAAGAAGCCTAAAATAAATAACTCAATAATAGTTACAATAAAAACAAAAATCAGAAATCTATGGAAAGTTATGCTAACTGGTGGCAGGGGTAGTACATCTACTATTAGGATTTACTGATAGTGATAATTATTCTTGTTTACAATATCATGGAAGAAAACAATGTGAAACAAGGAGGTTTTTCCACTCTGCACAGTTCGGAAAACATTCTTTATCTTGACTACGCCAGCTTCAAAACCTGCATCTACTAAGAAGTCTGTTTCTTAAAAGTAAGCCATTAGTTTAAGCCTCTTATTCTTATTGACTCTCCCTATTTACTTATTTATTTATTTATTTATTTTTATTTTTTTGAGTAGGAATCTCACTCTGTCGCCCAGGCTAGAGTGTAGTGACATGCTCACAGCCACCACAGCCTTGACCTGCTGGGCTCAGGTGATTCTTCCACCTCAGCCTTCCAATTAGCTAGAACTACTGGTGTGTACCACCACGTGCGGCTAATTTTTTGATTTACTATAGAGACAAAGTCTCGCTGAGTTGCTCAGGCTGGTCTCAAACCCCTGGACTCGGGCAATCCTCTCATCTCCGCCTCCCAAAGTGCAGGGATTACAGGCATGAGCCACTGCGCCTGGCTGATTCTCATTTTTACTTGGAGCAGAATTAAATTGAGCTTATTTTTGTCAGATATTTAAAATTTTGTCATATATAACTTGTAGTTTTTACAAAAATAATTTATTTGATCAATCGTGTATTTTCGTTGTGGTTTTCCCTTTGAGCTTCAAGTTTCAATGCCAGCTGAATATATTTTCACTTTTTTTCTTAATTTTTAGTTGGCATATAACCATTTTATACAGTTATGGAGTAGAGATGTCACTGCAACCATACAATGTGTAATAATCAGAGCAGAGTAAGTAGGATACCCATCACCACAAACACTTATAATTTGTTTGTGTTCGAAACGCTTAGAATCCTCTTTCCTAGCTTTTGAAACATACATAATAAATAATCACTAACTATATATCAACCCTACAGTGCTATAGAACACTAGAATTTACTCCTCCTCACTGTAATTTTGCATCCACTAACAAACTTCTGCCTACCCTCTCTTCCTCCCTTCCCCAGTCTAATAATTATAATTCTACTCCCCGCTTCTATGAGCTGATTTTTTTTTTAGTTCCTGCTTATGAGTAAGAACGTGTGATATTTAGCTTTCTGTGCCTGGCTTATTTCACTTCATATAGTGTTCTCCAGGCTAACCCATGTTGCCATGAATGACAGAATTTTATTCTATTTTTATGGTTGAACAGTATTCCATTCCATTGTGCATATATACATTTCCTTTATCCACTCATCTGTTGATGAACATTTAGGTTGGTTCCATACCTTGGCAATTGTAAAAAGCGCTACAATAAGCATGGGGGTGCAACTATCTCTTCCACATACTGATTTCCTTTCCTTTGGATAAATACTCAATAATGGGATGTCTGAATTATGTGGTGTTTATACTTTTTAATTTTTGAGAAACCTCCATACCATATTCCATAATGGCTGTACTAATTTACATTCCCATAGTGTATAAAAGTTGTCTTTTCTCTGCATCCTCGCCAGTATTTGTTATTTTTGTCTTTTTTATAATAGCCATTCTAATCACAATGAGATAATATCTCATTGGAGTTTGGATTTGCATTTTCCTAATGATTAGTGATGGCGAGTATTTTTTTCATACACTTGTTGGCCATTTGTATGTCTTCTTTTGAGAAATGTCTATACAGATCCTTTGCCCACTTTTTTTTACCTTGAACTATTTGGTTTTTTGCTGTCGATTCAGTCCCTTATAGAGTCTGCATATTCATCTCTTGTTTAGGTGAATAGTTTGAAAATATGTTCTCCCATTCTGTACATTTTGTCTCCATTCTGTTGAGTGTTTCTTATGCCATGCAGAAATGTTTTAGCTTGATATAGTCCTTTTTTTAATTTTTGTTTTCGTTGGCTGTGCTTTTGTAGGCTCACCTATAAGATCTCTGCCTAGACCTACATCATGAAGCATTTCTCCTATGCTTTATTTTACTAGTTTTAAAGTTTTAGGTCTTACATTTAAATCTTTAACTGGCTGTGAGTCAAGTTTTACACATGATAAGAGACAGGATCTAGTTTCATTATTCTGCATGTGGATATCCAGTTTTCCTAGCATCACTTATTTAAGAGCATTTCCTTTCTCAATGTGTGTTTTCAGTACCTTTCTTCAAAAATCAGTTGGCTGTAAATATGTGGATTTATCTCTGGGTTCTCTATTCTGCTCCACTGGTCTGTGTGTCTGTTTTGATACCAATACTATGGAGTTCAGTTATTACTGCTTTGTAGCATATTGAACAGGTAGCATAATGCCTCCAGCTGAGTTCTTTTTGCCAGTATTGCTTTAGATATTTGGGGTGTTTTCTGATTCCATATGAATTTTAGGATTTTTCTATCTCTGTGAAAAATAGCATTGCTATTTTGAAAAGGATTTTATTAAGTCCATAGACTGTTTTGAATATTATGGTTATTTTAACAATATCCATTCTTCAAATTTATGAGCATGAGATGGTTTTCCATTTTTTGTGTCCTCTTCAATTTCTTTCATCAGTGTTTTTGTAGCTTCATTGTAAAAACCTATCATTCCCTTGGTTAAATTCATTCTTAGGTATTAATTTTGTAGCCATTATAGATAAAATTTCTTTTTCAGCTAGTTCATTATTGGTGTATGGAAACTTTATAGATTTTTGTATGTTGATTTTGTGTCCTGCAACTTTACTGAATTTGTTTATTATTTCTAAGAGTTTTTTTGTGAAGTCTTTAGTTTCTCTATATAAGATCATGTCATCTGTGAAGAGAGATAATTGGCTTTCCCTTTTCCAATCTGAATTCTCTTTATTTCTTTCTCTTGCCTAATTGTTCTGCATAGGATGTCTAGTACTATGTTGAATAAGAGCGGTAAAAGTGAACATCCCTGTCTTGTTCCAGTTCTTAGAGAAAGTTTTCAGATTTTTCCCATTCAGTATAGTTTTAGCTGTGGGTTTGCCATACATGACCTTTATTGTGTTGAGGTATGTTCTTATACCTCACTTGTTGGAAATTTTTATCATGAATGGATGTCAAATTTTATCAAATACTTTTTCTGCATCTTATGTACCCTATTTAGTTTGATTCTTCTCTGATCTTTTTTATTATTTCCTTCCTTTAATCCATTCTGAGTTTGTATTTTTTCTTGCTTTTCTATTATCCTTGAACTGCATCACTTGGTTGTTTATTTGAAATCTCTGTATTCTTATGATGTAGGCATATATTGCTATAAACCTCCCAGATGGCAGTTTTTACATAGGTTTTGGTAATGTGTTTTTATTTTCATTCATTTGAATAATTTTTAAAATTTTCTTCTTTTTTTTTTTAGAAAGCAGAATTTATTGAGAGGACAGAAAAGCTTCCAGAGCAAGAGGTGACCCGAGGGGGTTGCCCTAAATTTTTTTCTTCTTTCTTCATATATTCACTGACCAAACTGGTCACTCAGGAACATGCTGTTAAATGTTCATGTATCTTTACAGTTATCAAAAGTTTCTTGTTAATTATTTCTAGTTTCATTCTATTATAATCCGAGAAGACACTTAATACATTTTTTATCCCTAAAAATTGGTTGAGACTTGTTTTGTGGCTTAACATATGATCTATCCTAGGGAATGTTCCATGTGCTGAAGAAAAGAACATGTATTCTACAGCTGTTGAATGTTCTGTAATTATCTGCTTGGTCCATTTGGTCTACAGTGCATTTTATGTCCGATATTCTTTGTTGATTTTCTGCCTAGATGATCTTTCCAGTGCTGAAAGTGAAAATGTTGAAGCCCTCAACTATTATTGTATTGGAGTCTATTCTCTCTCTTTAACTCTAATCATATTTGCTCTATATATTTGATTGCTCTGGTGTTGAGTGGATATAATTGTTATATCATCTTGGTGAATGTGTCTCTTTGTCACTGTATAATGATCTTATCTCTTTCTAGTTTTTTTTTACTTGAAGTTTATTTTGTCTGACTTAAATATAGCCACTTCTACATGCTTTTGGTTTCCATTTACACGAATATCTTTTTTCATCCCTTCACTTTTAGTTTATGTGTGTCTTTAAGGATGAAGTGAGTTTTCTGTTGATAGCATAGTTACATCATTTTTTAAAATCCATTCAGCCAATTTGTATATTTTAACTGGGAAATTTAAAACATTTACATTCAAGGTTGTTCTCATTAATAAGTGAGAGCTTACTTCTGTCATTTTAAAAACTGTTTTCTGATTGTTTTATATACCTTTTTTTTTTTCCTCTCTTATTGTATGTCTCTGTGGTTTGATGGTTTTCTGTAGTGATGTTTGACTCCTTTCTTTTTCTTATTTCAGTATCTGTTCTACTGCTATATTTTATATTTTCATGTGTGTTCATTGTTCATGATGGTAGATATTGTACTTTTGCTTTCAGACATAGGATTCTCCTAAGTTTTTTTTTATTTGTTTGTTTGTTTGTTTGTTTGTAAGACTGGTCTAATGGTGATGCATTCCCTCTGTTTTTGCTAATCTGGGAAAGACTTTATTTCTCCTTCTTTCTAAAGGTTAGCTTTGCTGGCTATAGTATTCTTTACTAACATTTTTCTTTTAGTACTTTGAATATATTATCCTATTCACTCATGATTTGAAAGGTTTCTGCTGATAAATCTGTTGTTAGTCTGATGGGAATTCCCTCACATTTAACTTGACACTTTTCTCTTGCTGTTTCTAGAACTCTATTTGTCTTTGACTTTTGATCATTTAACTATAATGTGTCTTGAAGAGTATCTTTTTGGGTTAAATCTATTTGGGGAATCATTGAACTTTCTAAATATAACTGTTTATTTCTCTCCCAAGATATGGGAGGTTTTCAGCTATTATTTCATTAGATAGGTTTTCTATACCTTTTCCCACTCTTCTCCTTCCAAAACTCCCAAAATTCAAATATTTGTTTGCTTATTAGTATCTTATATGTCACCTATGTATTCTTTATTCTTTCTTAGTCACTATTATGTTTTTGTTGGACTGGATTATTTTTAAAAGTCTGTCTTCAAGGTCAGAAATTCTTTCTTCTGTTTGATCTAGTCTATTGTTAAAGCTCTCAACTGTATTGTTTTTACCTATTTAATTGTGTTAATCAGTTCTAAGATTTCTATGTGTTTCTCATTTATAATATCTCTGTTGAATTTCTCATTTAGATCACTAATTATTTTCCTGATTTCTTTGTATTTTCTATCTGAGTTCTTTTGTATCTTGCTGAGTTTCTTTAAGATCATTAGTTTTAATTATTTTACAGGCATTTCATAGATTTTATTTTCTTTCAGATCTGTTATAAGTAAATGATTGCGTTTCATTCAAGGTATCACGTTTCCTTGTTTCAATGTGTGTGTGTGTGTGTGTATGTGTGTGTGTGTGTGTGTGTGACTACACTGATATCTGTTCAGCTGGAGTAACAGTCACTCTTTCAATTTCATTGAGTAGCATTTCATTGGATAAGATTTTTTTCCTGTAAATGTATCTATAGTGTCAATTGAATAGGTGCTTTGGGCTTGGTTCTATGTGGACACAGTAGTGTAATTTCCACATGAATACTTTGGCTGTAAACAAGGCCAGCAGTGTCTGTGAGTTCCTCAGTGGCTTAAGCTGCAGTTGTTTTTGGAGGCTGTGGCACAGTTTTGCTGAGGATAAGGATGCCTGATACACCAATCCTCAGGCCCAGGGGGCATATATGAGGACCAGCAGTGATGGTAATAGTTTCTGGGTGTGTTAGTCCTCAGGTTTCTGGGCAGTATGTGAAGGTGTGCAGAACCTGCTGCTGAAGGAAGTGAATTTGCCAGGTGGTAGCAGTGAAAAGTCCCAAATGGGGAGGTCCTTGGGTTCCCAAACATCATGCACAGGCATCATAGGTGGCAAGTCAGCTTTGGACCCTAGGAAATGCATGCAAGCACCAGTGGTTGTGTTGGCTATAGACCCTGGGCAGGCCAGTTCTTGGGCCTAGAGGTGGCAATAGTGGAGGCTTGACAGGCACAAGGGGGTTGGTCCTCGGGCTCCAGGCAACATACACAGACACCAGTAGTGGCAATGGTGGATCCTGAGCTTACTGGTCCTCAATTCTGGATCATCCACACAGACACCAGTGGTGCTAGTAGCAAGCCACAAGCATGCTGATCCTCAGGCTTCTGAGTGATACACGCAGTCACTCAGTGGCCTTGTCACTGCATGGGAACACAGACGGCCTTCTCAAGTTCTGGTGAGCACATGATTTGGCTCCCTATGTCCAGGAGGCAGTCTCCCTGGTGTGCTGAACCACCTGGTGTGTAGGGTGCTGCATTGCCTTGGGCACCAGGGATACAACTGCACTGCTGAGTCCAACTGCTATCAGCTGTGTAGGTTTATGTATGGGGCATGGGGGTGCTGGTCAGACTCCAGGGATGTGAAGATGCAGGGGCTTTTGGGTCTTAGCACAAGATGCAATCTAGTGGTGGCTCCACTCTCAAAATGGTACATTGTTGCAGAAGCTTGGATCCCAGAGGGTAGGAGGTAGCCATTGTGACTTTTCTCTCTGTAACAATGAAGTCATGTGAACTCCAGGTAGCTCCCTGTACCAGGCTCAGGGTCTGTGAGGGCTGAGGGTGTCCCCAGTAGAACTGCAAGAGTTTGTGGTGGGAATTTGGACTGCAGGAAAATTCCCACTTATCTTTTCCTCACTATGAGGAGTCTCTCTCGGTTCCAAGCTAATCTGTACAGCTGCTTTGCTTCCCTCTCTATGCTACCACCTCAAGCTTCAACATCTTGGACAGTCTTTGTCACTTCGTTGCTGAATTCCCATGTTCTCCCTTCAATGCTCTATTCCAGCAGTCCCCAACCTTTTTGGCATCAGGGACCAGTTTTGTGGAAGACAATTTTTCTACAGACAGAACAAGGGGGGAATTGTGCAGTCAAACCTCACTGCTAATGTTAATCTGTATTTTTTTTTCAGTCATTCCCCAGCACAAGCATCACCACCTCAGCTCTACCTCAGGTATTCAGGCATTAGATTCTCATAAGGAGTGTGCAAGCTAGATCCCTCGCATGCGCAGTTCACAATAGGGTCTGTATTCCTAGGAGAATCTAATGTCACTGCTGATCTGACAGAGGTAGAGCTTATGTGGCAATGCAAGTGATGGGGAGACACTGAAAATGCAGATGAAGCTTTGCTTGCTCCCTCGTCACTCACCTCCTACTGTGTGGCCTGACTCCTAGCAGGTCACAGATACTGGCCCATGGCCCAGGGGTTGGGAACTCCTGCTCTATTCGACATGTAGTTGCTGGCTCCCTATTTTGGTCCTTCTTTGTGGAAAGGCAAGTGCTGGATGCCTCCAGCCAGCCATCTTAATAACGTTTTGCCAAATAAAATTTATGTATACCCCAGTGTCTTAATGCCTTACCACCTTCTAGATTTTTTTGTTCACTGCTGAGAGTTTCATTCTCATACAACTGAAGAACTGAAAATTTTAATTTATACTCCAAACTAAGTATATATCAATGGCAAAATAACTCAAGTACTAGATCAGATCTCTGATTAAAGCCCATGCAAGATGATCTGAAGACCATAAGAACTTTCATTTTTCTGTCAACAACCTTAATTTATATTATAGCTATATTTTAAATGAAAAAACATATAGCCAGGCAAGGTGGCGTGCATCAGTAGTTCCAGCTACTTGGAAGGCTGAGGCGGAAGAATCGCCGGAGCCCAACAGGTCGAGGCTGCAGTGGCCGTGAGCATGCCACTGCACTCCAGCCTGGGTGACAGAGAGAAACTCCAGCTCAAAAATAAAAAATAAGAAGGAAAAATATATTAGTAGAAAAATTAAAATAACTCATATATAATTAAATGTGCACATGCAAAGGATTCATACTCAAGAAATTTATGAATAAAAATACATGATTGAAAATACTCGAAATCAGTGCCTCACAAATTATCTTTGATGAAGAACATTTTTTTTGCATAATTTCCAATTGGGTTAGACTAATAATTTTGTGAGAATACCTTTTAAGTTTTGCAGAAGTATAAAATTGCTATAGATATTTGCATATTAGGGGTATGTGTGAGTAAATTTAGTAGCATCTGTCAGAGCAGTACTGAACATAGTCACTTTAAATGGCTCTGGCAATGAATCACCTATGTTAGAATAAACAGATGAAGAGAACACTGAGAAACAAATGAGTTTTGCAATAATTAGATGTAAGGGCCATGTATGGCCTAGTTAGCTCTACCTTGCAAGAACATCAGGGAAGGAATTTTAAGAGACACTTATGCTACAGGAATTAGATCACAAAGGAAAAAAATATTGAGTCACATATAAAAAGGGTTAATTCAAAACAAAAACCTCCATAGAGTTCTTGGGCACTATCCTGTGATTTCCTTTGTGGACTCTAGTCTCGTCCATGTTGGATGTATTAAACCACAAAACAGCAGAGCTCAATCTCCACACCATGTCTAAGTTACCTGGGATTTAAGTTACCTAGATAAAATGCTGCTCGGATGGCCCTTCCCATCCAGGAAGGTTGGCAAGCCCAGAGCAGAAAAAGAGTAGGACATCAACAAAAATTATCATACTTTCTATTTACTGACTTGTAATGGCAGTAAATAATGGAACACAAGAAAGTAAAACTGCATTTGTCTAAAAGATATACCTATGGTATTACAACTAAATTTTTAATAAACCTATGTTATGCTTTCCCTATAAAGTAAACAAACAATAGACAAAATGATCCTGAGAATGTCTCAAGAGTCAACTTACCTATATAGAGAGAAGACTTGTGTGTGGGCACAGAGTCATCAAGAAAGGCTGTTCCCAGAGTATAAAGAGGAGTGCCTCCTGTCCCCAGCAGCAGTTGTCCCAATATGAAGACATACAAGTAGTTAGGAAGTGAGGAATTTGAAGAGATACAACTGGTGCTATTCCTTGTTAAGCAATTATCTTTAGTGAACAAAATAAAATAAAATTGTGAATTTACAGAAATTTAACTATTAATAACAACTTAAATCTCCACCATACAAATTATACTTTCATGATATAGGCTTTAATTATTTCTTCCAATCATTTTATTTAATGATGCTTAACTATTTAAAAATACAGGATGGGTGTGGTGGCTCAAGCCTGTAATCTCAGCACTTTGGGAGACCAAGATGGGAGGAACACTTGTGACCAGGAGCTCGAGACCACTCTGGGCAACATAGCAAGACCTGGTCTCTACATTAAGAAGAAGAAGAAGAAGAACACATATATTACTAGAAAACTATCAAGAGGAAAATTAAATTCTCGCTTACCCTTGCCTGCTCTCACTAAGCGGTAACTGCTGTTAACATTTCCTTTCATTATTTTTCAGACATTTACTCACACTCTCACATGTTATATATTTATTTTTTTATACAAGTATGATCATACTAAAACATACTATCTTTATATTAAACAATGTCTAGTTTTCACTTATTATGTCCCAGCATCTTTGATATTGGCACTTAGAGCTATATGTAAATTCATTTGTTGCCACTGTTATAATATTCCACAGCACTAATGTCCTATAATTGTATTACCTGGTTTGGCACATTTATTTAATAAAAAATACATAATTATTATATTGTATTATACATATATTTAGATCATTTTGTTACTTCTATTACAATATTATAATGTATACTTTCTAAGTTTACCTTGGCACGTTTTGTGTTAGCCTATCTGTAGGACAGATCACAAAGACTGGAACTGCTAGGTCAAAGTGAATAGTCATCTATATTTTGATATTGTCAAATTCCTCTCTCAAAAAGCTATACAAATATGCAACCCTACCAACAAATAAGCAACACTTTACAAAGTAGAACTTAAATTTTTACTACCAATTTCATTTGTTAAAAGTGTATGCATAATTTTTAAATTTCATTTTTTAAATCATCAATGAAATTAAACATTTTCCACATTTATTGACCACTTGCATTCTTTCCTGTGAACTAATTTTTCAAATTTACTTCATATATCCCAAGTCTGATATACAACTTTAAAAAGTCTCCCATTCTCCATAATTGACATAAAAATATTTTATCATTAGAACTTTATCACTTTATTTTTTATTCATGTATAATATCTTTTAGTGGGAGAAGACAGGGATCCAACATTCTGTTGACTTAAGCAAAAAGCACATATTTTGCTAATTTTCCTATGTGTGGGCTTATTTTTGGTCACAAGGTTTCATGTCATTGATCTCTGCAATCTCTCTTAGTACAAATCTAGAGATTACTTTGGCTTTCTAAGGTTTGAAGGCATCAATATCTCAACCTGGCTGTCATACATCTTATGGTCTTTCATGAAAGGTTCTGCAACACATAATAGATCTACTTATGATATCTGATATAAATATCTTACAAAAAGTTAGCCAAGTAATAAGCAAGTAGTATGGGAGACCAGTCACATAATAAAGATCTTAAAATTACTATATTGCCATACTTAAAAAAAAGTAATAAAAACAATTGCCTCTTAAAATCAAAAGTTCAAAGTAGGGATTTAATAAGCTCATGGAAATGCATGATAAAAAAAAAAACATGGGCATAAAGAACTCAGGGAAGACATGAAATAAAAGAGCAAATCAATCAGAAATAAAGAACACTGGAATGGGCAAGATAATAAAGACTGTAAGAATTACAAGAACAGAGATAACAAACTTAAGAACTATACACAAAAATAAAGAAAAACGAAGACCAAGATTTAAAAGATTAGAAAGAAAATTATAGATACAGAATTTAGACAAAGGTAATCAAACATATGCATAATCAACCAGAAAAGAAAAAAAGATGTATTCAAAGGTATAATTAAGGAAACTTTCTGGAAATAAAGATTGATTTACAATTTAAAAACACATAGAGCATCCCAAGAAAATCTTCAACATCAAGATATATTCTCTTGTAAAGTTACCGGATTTTAAAGATGAAAAAAGACTTTATTTTAAACAGCTACGCAAAAAGATAAAGAGAAATAAAAAACAATAAGTTTACATTTAGACTTCTCTAAAGCAACAGTAATCCCATAGAAGCAGTCAAGGAATGCCAAATAAGTAATCAGGGAAAGATAATGTGACCCACAAATTTTATGCTCAAGCTGTCATTCAAATATAAAGACATAGACAAATATTTAAACATATTTTAAATCTCATGGAATGAGCCTTTCCTGAGAAAAGCTACCATAAGGTACATTCCAGACTACAGAGAAATATCTCATTCAGAGATGCCAGGTGGACCTGAAGAAGATAATCAGAAGAAGTGTAAAATAATTTATGAGGCTGGGCTCAATGGCTCAGCCTGTAATTCCAGCACTTTGGGAGGCTGAGGCGAGTGGATTGCCTGAGCCTGCAGGTTCAAGACCCGCCAGGGCACCTTGGCAAGACCTCTCTACAATAAATCAAAAATTAGCCAAGCGTGGTAGCGCGCGCCTGTAGTTCTGGCTACTTGGAAGGCCGAGGCAGAAGGATCGCCGGAGCCTAGCAGGTCGAAGCTGCAGTGGCCAGGAGTGGCCACTGCACTCCAGTCTGGGCGACAGAGTGAGACTCCAACTCAAAAAAATAAATAAGTAAAATAAAATAACTTATGAAATTATAGCATTATGATACAGTTTACAAAATAGCTAGGTTTCCCAATTATGTGAATTCTGTGATATTGTTAGTTGAGAAAACCCTTTGAAGCTAGGATTTCAGCCTTTAATGAGAAATCAAACAATTCCTGACAAAATACAATGGGCCCTCCATGTCTGCAGGTTCCACATCCTCAGATTCAGCCAACCTCAGGTTAAAAATATTTACAAAAATAAATAATGCAACAACAAAATAATATAAATTTAAAAATACAGTATAACTATGTACATACCATTGTATAATTGTATAAGAAATCTAGAGATAACTTTTTTTTAGGCACGATTTATTGAGAGGACAGAAAAGCTCCCACAGTGGGAGGGGACCCGAAGAGGTCGCCCTAGAGATGACTTAAAGTATATGGGTAGGTTATATAAATACTACTCCATTTAATAGAAGGGATTTGAACATCTGAGAATTTTGGTATCCGCGAAGGTCCTAAAACCCATCCCCTGCAAAGGCGGTACTTGTAACATTCATTGAAAGGCATGTGATTTGAGAAAACACCACTAGAGGGAGTGCCTGTGTTGTTTATGAATTTAGAGACGCATGGCCAATAAAATTAAGGATTAGAACTGTACTTAATCGACAAACCAGTGGCCAGTCTCGCCACTAATATCAGCAGGACCTGCGTCAAAAGGACAAAAGAACGTCCACATACCATATTTGAAAATATTTATGCGTTAAATATCAAGCTCAGTCCAACCGTTGATCCACTCAGAGACCCACAGCCCTGCTGCTCCTCAGTCATTTGTCCTAGAGACATGGAGATGAAAGGTACTCATTTCCCCTTGGGCCTCTCCTGCTGCCAGGGGTAGGGCAGGCTGGACTTGCAGCCTGAGACGGGGATTCCACTCCCCCAGACACACTCCTGATAGGATTTCCAGGAGGTGTCTAAGCCTCCTGGAGAGGGGAGTAAGGCAGCTCATTTTTCCAGGAACCCAGTTTCCCCCAATTACCTGCATCAGGTGCTTTGAGGTGGTTAACGTTAAACAAAAGCAGTCTCGTTTTCTTCCTTCCCAAGGAGTGGCTGTAATGTTCAACCCCACGCCCCACCTCCTAGCCACTGCCCCGAGGAAGGAGAAAGAGCTGTTACTTTCTGTAAACCTGACCAACCCCTAGTCTAAATAGCACCTTCTGGCCTGGGAAGTCTAGCTCATTCCTACATCTCTCTCCTGTAATCTCTGTTCACTTCTCCCGTTACCAATCTTTCAAAAACGTTTCTTTTAAATAAGCACAAGAAAGGAAAAAAAAAGTCGTTTTGAGTTTCAGTGTTTGTGATGCATGGGTACCCCTGATGGAGGACTCAGGGCAGGGCCCTTTTTGCCCAGGCCTAAAGGCAGCCAGTGGCAGAAGATCTGAGAAAGTTGCAAGAAAAACACTGCAGTCCATGTGTCTGTCCCTTGGCTGTAACAGGCAGTGAGTTAGGTGGCAGGAGGGACCTCCTGGATAGCTTTGAGTCATAAACACAGAGAGGGTGGGGGTGGGAAGAGGTTGCACAATCTCTCAGACCGTTCAGCCCTGTCTCTGTCTTTGTGGAAACTGAAACACGGAGAGCCTTTGCCTGCATAACCAGCCTGCCTGGGATGCCAGTCGGGTCACTCACCTCCTGTGGGAACGTAACAGAGTCAGTGATGTGATTTTCAAAAAGAGCTTCCAAAGCATCGATAGAAAGATATCATAAGAAAAAGAGCAGCTAATTTTATTAAATTAAAGTGTAGGGAACTGACCACAAAGACATTTTTATGGAGCAGATGAAAAATGCAAACATAAATTTCATCATGAAATGAAGAAATGATGTACAGAAAGAAATGAAATAACAGAAATGAAATGGTGAGAAAAAAAAGGGGGAGATGAAAGATGTGCTAGTAGCCATGTATACACACACACGCAGGGAGCCATGCTCACAAGAAGAAATACATAAAATAAATTTAAAATGTTTAAAACTAAAGATATGTATCTTAATTTGGGTAATTCAGCTACTTTTTAAGAGAGGGGAAAAAAAAGCAAGCCCACATATGCTTATTTTTCATAAAGTCCAACCAAAAAATATAAAATGTACAAGACAAATTGATGGAAAAATATAATATCAAAATATTTTTTAAAAAGAAAGATATGCTAGTAAAAAGAAAAGGAAAAATATAAAACCCCATAGAAATGAAGGTACAGTAGAATGGGGCATAAGGGTGAACAGACTAAGAAAGTGCAGGAACTGGCATGTAGAACAGAAATAAGAAAAGCCAGGCGCAGTGACTCATGCCTGTAATCCCAGAACTTTGGGAGGCCAAAGTGGGAGAACTACTTGAGCCTGGGGGTTCAAGACCAGCCTGGGCAATATAGTCTCTACAAAAACTCAAAAAAATTTGCTAGGCATGGAGACACATGCCTGTAGTCCCAGCTACTCAGGAGGCTGAGGTGGGAGGATAGCTTGAGTCCAGGAGATTGAGGTTGTGACAAGCCATGATGATGCTTCTGTACTCCAGCCTGGGTGACAGAATGAGACTTAAACTCAAAAAAAAAAGGGAAAAGAAAAGAAAGAAATGATAAATGTAAGCAAAATGAATGATAAAGAAAAAACACAGCAAGTGTTAAACATAGCAGGTGGCCAAAGGAGAGCATATATACACATAGTTGAAGAGCCTGGGAAAGAAAACTAAAATCATGGAACAAAACCCTCAAAGAAATAATTTAAGAAAATGTCGGCCGGGCTCGGTGGCTCAACCTATAATCCCAGCACTTTGGGAGGCCGAGGGGAGTGGACTGCCTGAGCCTGAGGGTTTGATACCAGCCCCAGCAACTAGGCAAGACCTCATCTTTACAATAAATCGAAAATTAGCTGGGCGTGGTAGCACGCGCCTGTAGTTCTAACTTCTTGGAAGGCTGAGGCGGAAGGATCGCCAGAGCCCAGGAGGTTGACACTGGGGTGGCCGTGAGCGTGCCACTGCACTCCAGCCTGGGCAACACAGTAAGACTCCAACTCAAAAAAAAAAAAAAAAAGAAAGAAAAGAAAATGTCATTAAAATTTAAAAATATAAATGTAACTCCATATACTTCAATCTGCATCACTGGATACCAGGGGACCATAACATGAACCAAGACACAGCCTAGACTGGACTTTGAAAAGACCCCAAATGGCATACCCATTTGGACTACTGAGAATCTTCTTTGTAGAGAATACAAATACCAGCAGCTACTAGTATACTGTGTATCAAGTGTCACAAGCACTTCTATGTGATTTCAGAATGCACAGGTGGACAAAGGCTTTGTGGACTTTATACCTCCCCTATTAGAGAGTGACAAGTGGTATAATCACATTTACATGTAACATGATAAAGAAAATTCGTTTTATACAACATTATCAGATATTCAAGTTACTTTTTTTTCTTCATTAACGTCTAACATCTCACAGAACTAGTGTTCTATAAGCATACCTTTGGAAAAAACTGGTTAGAAGTATGACAAAGGTATCAAGTAAAACAGTCCTAGGTCATTAAAAATATTTAAATTTAGCCCTTGTAGTTGATTGTTTGTTTAATTTTTTTATTTTTTTTTATTTTTATTTTAAAGATGTGGGGTACAATTCAGGGTTAAGTTATTGCCACGATTTAGCATTTTGCATTTCACTTTCTGTATTAACATCTCTCTCTTGTGGCATGAACATCCACTGACAAGATTTCAACTGCAAAAATGACTTCAAATCTTAAACTTCCGGCCAGGTGTGATGGTTTATGCCTGTAAACCCAGCACTATGGGAGGCCCAGGCAGAAGGCTTGCCTGAGGCCAGAAGTTTAAGACCAGCCTGGTCAGCATAGTGAGATCCAGACTCTACCAAAAATTAAGAAATAGGAAAAGGATTTGTTTAAAGTAAGCAAATTTTAAACTTCCAATGTCTCTTGTGTTCTAAAGCTATATTTCTAATGCCAAATTTCTATCTAATTTCTAAAACAAAACTCATCTTTTTTTTATTATTTGGTTTTTTAATAACTGTTTATAAAATCCACTTTCCAGAAATCAAGATTAAAAACACAAAAATCATTCAGTATTATGCCCCTTAAGCTAAAAATATCCATACCATATTCTTTCCTACTAAAATCATACTCATTGTTCAAGTACAGCTCAAATTCATTTCCCACATAAGTTCTCAGTGTCCAAAGAGAACTCTTCCTTAACTTACTAATATAATTTTTCATTAGTGAAGTTTTCTTGTATGACCCATTAGGTTCTTCTCTAGTATACCTTACTTATATCTTATTCTTACTTATTTTAATAACAATAATAATAGCAATATTATTATACAGGCCTTTCACAGGCATGCACTAGCTTACATAATTCCCAGAAAAACTCTGTGAAAAAAGTACTATCACTTTCCTCATTTTACAGATGACTAAAGTCAGGATTAGATTAACTTCCCCCAGATCTCTAAGATGCAAAAGTCTAAACTTGTAACAGATTCATCTCATGGTTTATCAGTGAAATTAAAATTAGTCAATTAAATAATTTGGGATGGGAATTTAGAACTTTTCTATAAATGTTTTAGGTTATCAAGATACGATAAAGAAAAATTTTGATATAAGATCTAATAGTCAATCTCCTTATCTTCCCTAAAATATAAAACCTTGGCCTAATTGGTCATTTAAAGAATAAGAAAGGATAAAGAGGTTTAAAAAGTGAAGAAAAACAGAGTTCAATAATGAATTAAAGGAAGATAAACACAAATGAAGAAAAGATTTTTTAAAATATTAGAAAATGCTATGTACAATCCTACACCAAGAAGTTTGAAAAACTTTAAGTAGTGAATTCTCTAATTTTTAAAAATAAAAAATATTGACTAGAAATATATAAAACTAAAATGAAGCTATAATTTTGAAACAAATTGAAATGGGAATCAAAAGTCTACCTCTAAAATCAACCTAACTAAAGCAGGTTTTCTGGAGAATTATATCAAAACTTAATCAAAAGTAGTCCATCCTTGTGTTACTTAAATCATTCCAACATATAGAAGAAAATTTTAAAAGTTCCCCAAGCACAACTGCATTTCAAAACAATAGTCATTTGCAAATAGGAACTTTAAATCAAAATACTTTTTAAAAACTAAAGTTAAAATATAATATGTAGATGAGCATATTTATGTATCAGTCACAGTTCCAGCAGGACACAGGCAAAGTGGTAATTGAAGCAACAATTTTTTGAGTCAGAGCCTCACCCTTTTTTGGAGGGGGAATCAAATATTTCTTTATTTCAATAACTTTAGGGGATACAAATAGTTTTTGGTTACATGCTTGCATTGTACAGTTGGCAAAGAAGTCTAGGCTTTAGGTGTACCTGCACCCCCACCTGTGCACTTACTAGATAGGTGATGTTTTGTCCTTCCACCCCTTCTCCCCTCCCCCTTCTGAGTCTCCAATGTCCATTATCCTTAGTTTAGCACCCATTTATAAGTGAGAATATGCAATGTTTGATTTTTCTGTTCCTGTGTAAGTTTACTTAGGATGATGTTCTCCAATTTCAACCAAGTTGCTGCAAAAGACATTATTTCATTCCTTGTAATGGCTGAATAGTATTTCACAGTGTATATATTCCACATTTTCATTATCCACTGATTGGCTGATGGGCATTTAGGTTGATTCCCGATCTTTGCAATTATGAATTGTGCTGCAATGAACATGCGAGTGCAGGTGTCTTTTTTTTATATAATAACCTCTGTTCCTTTGGGTAGATCCCTAGTAATATGATTGCTGGATCAAATGGTAGATTTACTTTGAGCTCTTTGAGTAATCTCCATACTGTTTTCTATAGTGGTTGTACCAATTTACACTCCCACAAAAGTCCCTTTTTTCCGCATTTTTATTTTTTATTTTTTAATAATGGCCATTCTGATTGGTGTAAGATGGTATCTAATTGTGGTTTTAATAAGCATTTCCCTGATGATTAGTGATACTGAGCATTTTTTTCATATGTTTATTGGCCATCTGTATATCTTCTTCTGAGAGATGTCTATGTCATTTGCCCACTTTTTAATGGGGTTATCAGCTTGAAATACACTGTCCCTTGCAACTGGAAAGAAACAACTCAACTTCCCCTTTAACTGGAACCCATCAATTCTGCCAAGTTAGTGAACTTTTTCTCTCCCTGTTGATATTTTACTATGAAGAGATCAAAAATGATTAAAAAACAGTCTCAGCTATGAGTTTAAAGGAATTTTGACTGTGTTCCTTGGGGACTTCCCTTAGGGACCGGAATTCAACAAACTCAATGGAGGAAGCAAAAATTTCATTAAGTGGATTACTAGATCCAGTAGTGAGAGAAGGCCCCATTCCCTTTCCACTCCTTAGTTCCCTACACTGTACATTCTGGCAATTGGAGTACCTAGCACCATGAACTGGTTTGTGCATACATCATGTTCTGTAGGGGAAGAAACTTTATTCTGCAAGTTATACCTTAACAGACACCAGTCTGTTAAGCCAGAGGCTTCTGGGTGTTGCGGTATATGACAAGACAAGTAAATTCCATGAGCAGGAATCTGTTACCATACTTCCTTTACTGCAAAAGAGCTTCTTGGTCAGAAGTAATGTGCATCAAATGATGATAGTAAATAAGGCTTTATGTAAGTCAAACGATGTTGGGTATTGGTAGAAGTACTGCAGGTAGTGAAAACAAATTCATATCTAGAATATGTATCTGTCCCAGAAGGCAAATTGCAACTAGAAGAGGTATATGTCTGTTGCCCAGGTGTGAGCCACTACGCCTGGCCAAAAGTTTGGTTTTGAAAGCAACGCTTGTGACAGAAACTAAATGACCTCTAAATTCACTTGACATTTTGTACTTTACAGAAAATGTTTGCTGATCTCTTATAACAGTAGACTTTTCAAGTACTGTGTCACTTCCTTCAAAAAGTCTTCTCTCACTATTCTCCTCATACAGTTCTCACATGTATGGAAACTGATTTTTTTCTTTTTTCTTTTTTTTTTTTGGTTTTATTGTAGAATGACTAAAACAAAATGGAAAGAAGAATAATGAACCTTCTCATATGCAACAATCAGCTTCAATAACCAATCTTGTTTTGTACATACTCCCTCACTTCATTTCCCAACCCCCATTAGTAGATTATCTGGAAATAATTCTAAAATATCACATTACTCAAACTTAAGTATTTCATGTGCTGTACACTGAATTATTGTCCAAAAGTTATTTGCTACCTACCTAAGAAAAAGATTATACTTCACTGCCCCATTCACATTAGAATGAGCCTATTTAGCATTTTGCATACAAATTGCTCTGAAAGGTGAGTGAAAATTAAGTATGTTATTCCAGGGTAAATGCTTTAAGAGCCTGTGAGTGATTGGTTATCTTCTTTTCCACAATCTGCAATATGTAAATAGAAGTTGCTCCATCAACTTGATTTCAGGTAAAGACAGTTAGGAGACTAGTTGCAGCCCATCCATGAAAATCACAGAGAAAATGAGAAACAGATGTGATTTTTTAAGCCACTGAAATCTTGGGGTTATTTGTTACTAAACAATACCAAATGTATTCAGACTGTAGGTTAAGTGCCCTTCATTCAGCCACTCAACAAATAAATTCTGAGAGGTTACTTTTTCCAATCATTATGCAAAATGTTGGGGATACAATGATCAATAAACACAGAGGACTTCTGCTTCTGAGAAGACTGCATACACATGCTTTCCCCTATTCCTCCTCTAATTACAACTAAACATCCTAAACATTACATATAAAACAAATACCACAACTCCCTGAAGTTGAAAAGAAGACAGACAGACTGGCTAGTCATACTGGTACCCAACAAACAACACAGTGGTGAGTCCCTCATCTATCTCAGATTTACAGCTAAATAAGCCAGCAATCCAGAAATTCCAAAGAGTGCAACACACACACACACACACACACACACACACACACACACACACACAAGAAAACCCTAATCATTCTGGTCAAAAGAGCAAGAAAATAGAAGCTTGGCAGAAAAATATATACAATAACCACTCTACTCTTGTCAAATACCACAGAAGAAACTGTAGTCCTACCCACCCTCATCCCTGCAATAAATAGACAGAAGGTGTAACAAGGTACCCAATTTCCCTACCAGGGTAGTTTCAGAGAAAGCTGAGAAGGAATATGAACTCCCATCCCAGTTGCCAGTGGAATTTACATTGGTGGTCTGAATTTCCAGACCCATGCATGCAGTACCAGTGGCAGCCATCTGCCTCTCTGCTGGTGTAAGAGGAAACCTAGTGAAGAGTCAGGGCTTTCGCCACAGTTCAGTAGAAATTGGGCCATACCTGTCCTCTGTGTTGTCAGCAGAGGTCACACGGGAAATAGCAACAGGTCACTCTCAGACAGGGTGATATGGAATTCTAGTACAGATAAGAACGGCCACCACCACCCAACAATAGCAAGGAGGCTATCTTCCTACTAAGTGTCAATGGAGGACAAGAGGTGAACTTGAACTTCTGCCTCACTTGGCAATAATAAGACAGCACCCACCCCCACCTAAACCCATCAGAGAAGTGTCAAAGTAAGCAGTGAAAGCAGAAGAGTCAGAGTTTAATAATATAACACCAAGTACATTTCATGTTCTATACTTATGTACATGTAATGCAATACCTAAAACAGACACTCAAAAAACTGTACAAAGAAATCCACTCAAAACACTATAGATAAATCAAAATGGAATTCTAAAAAAAGTTCAACCAGCCTATAGAAAGGCAGGAAGGAGAAAATAGAGAAATGAAAAACAGAAAGATAAAGGACAAAACAAAATATGAAAGTGCAGGCTTAAACTTTAACATACCAGTACTTTTATTGTATGTCAATTGTCTGAATACTACTATAAAAAGATAGATATTGACAGAATGAATAAAAAACATAACCCAACTACTTGTCATTTACAAAAAACTCACTTCAAACATAATGACTAAGTGTAGGTTGAAATTAAAAGGATAGAAAACAACCAGACCAACTAAGCATTAATCAAAATAAAGTTCAAGTATCTATATTAATATAAGAGTAAAACTGATTTCAGAGCAAAGAATTCTACCTGACACTGAGAAGGATATTACATACTGAAAAAATAGTCACTCTACCAAGAAGACATAGTAATTCTAACCATGTGTTCACCAACAATAAAACTGTCAAACATGAAGCATAAATTTATAGACTGAAAAGAGAAACAGGTATATCCACCATTACAATTAAGGATTTCAAAACCCTCCTCTGAGCAACTAGTAGAACTAGGTAGAAAATTAGCAAGGATATAAACTAAACAACTACATCTACCAACAGGATCGAATTGACATTTCCAAAACACTCCAAACAATAGCAGAGTATACTTTCTTTTCAAATGCCCAGAAAACATATACCAAGAAAGAACATATTCTGTGCCATAAAACAAACCTTAATAAATTGTAAAAATTCAGATCTTACACAGTATGCTTTCTGACTACGATGGAATCAAACTAGGCATCAGTAACGAAAAGATAACAGGAAAATCTTCAAATATTGGAAACTAAACAACATACTTCCAAATAATTCATGAGTCAAAGAGAAAATCTTTGAGGAAACAAAAAAAAAATTGAATTGAATGAAAATAATCACAATTGTGAGATACAGCAAAACAGTGCTGAAAGAAAATTTTATAGCACTAAAATACATACATTAGAAAAAAGAAAAAGTCCCCAAACTAAGCTTCTGTGTTAACTACTTAAAGAAAAAAAAAACTCAAAATAAAGAGAAGAAAGTAAAAATAACAGCAGAAATCAATGAATCTAAAAATAGAAAAATGATAGGAAAAAAGCGATGAAACTAAAAATTTGTTATTTGAAAATATAAATGAAATTAGCTACCTCTAGCAAGACTGACAAAGAATAAAAGAGAGTAGGCAAATATTATGAATATGAAGAATCAAAGGACTTCACTAGACCTTGTAGACAACAAAAAGATAATTAGGAAATACTAAGAACAACTAGCTATATGCATATAAATTTGACAACTAAGACGAAATGAACCATTTCCACAAAAAGCACAAACTACCTCTACTCACCTAAACTGAAGTAAATTTGAACAGCTATTAAGGACAACTATTAAAAATATTGAATTTTTTACTGAAAAACTTCCTAAACAGAAATCTACAGGCCCAAATACTTTTACTTGTTGAATTCTAATAAACATATATAAAGAAAAATTAAGATCAATTCTAGATCATTTATTTTAGAAAACAGTAGAAGAGGAACACGTCTCAATTTATTTTATGAACCTAAGAATCCTCTGAAATCCATTAAACTATTAAGCCAAATATAGACAGGACAAAAAAGAAAATGATATACTAATATCCCTTAAGAGTATAGAGATAAGACAATCCACAAAATATTACCAAATAGAATTCAACAATATATGAAAAGAGGTATACACCATTGCCAAGTGAGATTTATTCTGGGGTGCAAGGCTGGCTCAATATTCAAAAATCAAAAAAAAAATAAAATTACTACATTTACAGGTTAAAGAAAAAAAATCACTTGTTCGTGATCACATGACTAGAAAAAACATAAAACAACTGATGCACAAGCATTTGATAAAATTCAACAATTAATGATTAAAAAGTCTAAGAAAAGAGGAATAAAGTAGAACTTGATATTTACTAGTACTTATTACTTAACTTTAAACACAACAGAAAAAAAAAATTCAGTTAGAAAATTAAGACATTTCACCAAGGAGGATATTCAGATGGCAAACTCGCCCAAGCAAAGATGCTCAGTATCAACAGCCATCAGGAAAATGCAAAATAAAACACAATGAGATTTCACTATACACCTAACAGAATGGCTAAAACCAAATGCTGACAAGAATGCAGATAAACTAAATCATGCATACATTACTTCTTTTTCTTTTTTTCAATCAATTTTTTCAAGTTGAACATTAATACATTATTGGTGAGAATATAAAAAGGCACATTGACTCTGGAAAATAGTTTGGTAAATTTCTCAAAAACAAAACATAGAATTTTCTATGACCCAGTAGTTTTACTCCTGGGCATCTATCCCAGAGAATGACGTTCATGCAAAAATCTGTACACGAATGTTTGAAGCTTTATTTGTAATGACCCAAAACAAACCACATTGGAACAAACTACATGTCCTTTAACAGGTGAATGGTCAAACAAACCATGGTACATTTATCATGGAATACTAATCAGCAGTAGAAAAGAACAAACAATTGATAAATACAACAACTTGATGAATATTCAGAGAATTATTCAGAGTAAAAAAAAGCCAATTAAAAAAAAAGCCAATTACAAAACAGTATATACTGTATAATTACTGAAATATTATAAAATCTTTGCACAGAAAAGTGTCTACCATAAGGTAATTTATAATTAGAAAAAGTTTTTAAGTGTAAATATTTAACTCTATGAGAATGATTAAAATATAAAATGTAATGCTATGCAAGAGTAAAAATGCTCACTGGTTGCAAAATGTTTTATTAACTATTAAAAACAGGCACAGAAAAACAGCAAGACAATCCCAAAGTTGCTTTCCTTAAGAAAAGACTAACATTAGCCTAGACAACATAGTGAGACTTAAGCTCTACAAAAAAAAAAAAAAAATCAAGAAATTAGCCGGGCACAGTGGTATGTTCCTGTAGTCCCACCTACTCGGGAGGCTGAGGCAAGAGGATTGCTTGAGGCCAGGAGTTTGAGGCTGCAGTAAACTGTGATTGTGCCACTGCACTTCAACCTGGGCAACAGAGTGAGATCAAGAAAGAAAGAAAAAGAGAGACAGACAGAAAGAGAGAGGGAGAGACAAAGAAAGAGAAAGGAAGGAAGGAAGGAAGGAAGGAAAAGAAGGAAGAATGAATTGGGTTTTTTCCTCTTTTCACTTCTGAGTATTATCCAAGTTGTCTGCATGACTCACAAACCTCTCTAACCAGAAAAATAAAATATCTTACCAAAAAATGACAAGAATTGATTAAATAAATTATCTATAAAATAATATGAAAACATAAATATTCTGCATCTCCACCTTTATTAATATAAGATGATGTCCAATACATATTCCAAGCAAAAAATTGTAGATATCCATAGATTCAAAATGTTGTATCCTTAAAACAAGGATTCTGAATGTGTATTTGGTCAGGCATGGTGGGGCAAGCCTGTAGTCCTAGCTACTCTGGAGGGTGATTGAGGTAGGAGAATGACTTGAGCCCAGGAATTTGAGGTTACAATGAACTATGATTACGTCACAGTACTTCAGCCTGGGCAACAAAATGAGACCCTGTCTCTTAACCAAAAAAAAAAAAAAAAAAAAAGAGAAGAAGAATGTGTGTAGTAAATGTGATGTAAAGATGGGTAAATATATGAGAATGTTAGTGAAAAGTGTGTGTGTGTGTTTTTTTTTGTGTGTGTGTGTGTATAAATATGTGTTAATGAGTGTGTAATGTATTTACATGTGGCTATTTGTGAATACATGTATGAATGTATATATATATATCAAAAAAGACTGAATGTTAACAGTGAGTAATCCAGGTGTGTCATCATTAAAAAAATCTTTATTTCCTTCCTTACTCTACTTTTGTTTGTGTTTTTTCTATTTTCTGAATGTTTTACAAAGTACATATGCTCAAAAATCAGAATTAAAAAGATATCTAAAAAGAGGCAACTTGGCTATTTAAAAGGCAATATTTTAATGTGTCATTCTAAATGGACCCAATTAGTCTGAGCTATGCCAAGTAAATCACTTTCTTATCTCATAAGAAGAATACAATCTTAGGAACATCTCTAGTTAAAACCATTTCTAACGTATTACTTTAAAAGCATTTGGCCAGATTTCGTGGATATGGCCACACCAAGTGGCACCTACAAACAAAAATTATATTTGTTATTTCTCACTACTATCCTTCAATAGTATTGAATGAGCACTGACCACACACCAGGCACTGCATTTTCACTGCATATGCGTGTGAAAATGTGGTAGTGATGATTATCAACATAATTTACACAAAAGGACCTTATCGCCAGGATCACAAGTTCTATCACAGCATGCAAGCAAAAATTTAAACTTACTTCTGTCTGACTCTAACATCCCTGCTATACTGCTGCATATTTTCATTAAATGTAATGTGCTAATAACTGAAATAAAACACAAAAAACACATTAAAACACACTGAGCAATTTGGGCATTTTTAAGAGCAGTGACTAAGAAAATAGAATTTCCTCATTTCTTTCCTGCCACAAACCACAAACCACATTTTTACCAATCTTTCTGAGGAAGCTACAAAAAAGAAAAAGAAAAAAAACATTGCTTCTCATACATTATATCTGGCTAGACACACTCAATCTATGGCCTACCTGAATACCCTATCAGACCATTTCATTTTGTATGTGAAGATAAATTAAGTCTATCAAAAAATAATCCTGGCTCATGCCTGAATTCCCAGCACTTTGGTAGGCTGAGGCAGGATAATTGCTTGAGACCAGAAGTTCAAGACCAACCTAGGCAACATAGCAAGACCTTGTCACTCCATTAAAAAAAAAAAATCAAAAAATTAGCTGGGTGTGGGAGTGAGCACCTGTAGTCCTACTCGGGAGGTTGAGGCAGAAGGATCGCTTGCGCCCAGGAGTTTGAGCCTGCCATGAGCCTTGATTGTGCCACTGCACTCCAGCCTGAGTGACAAAAAAAAAAAAAGAAAAAGAAAGAATAATTCTGACATTTTAGCACCACTTTACAAACACTAAAATGAAGACAACATTTTAGCAAGCAATTAAGACAAAAACCAAAAGTAGAATATCAAAGCATTTTGCTTCTATTTATGAATATGCTTCTCATTTTAGCTTCCTTTTTTCCACTGCAACTTTTTCAGATCCCAAATCTTTCTCACAGAGATCATTCATGGCAAATAGTTTTTACCTCTGATAACAAAGCAACTCTTCCTAATTCATAGCAAAAAAAAAGAGAGAGAGAGAAAGTTGTCCCATTATTTTTTTAGCCCAAGTTTATGGAAAATGTAGACAGAGAATCCCAAATAACATTTATCTGTCAATACCTAGTCTTTCTGTCTTTTGTGGAAGGATAAGGCATTAGATTTCTAATGCAGTTCCATAGAAAGAATCGTTCATTCATTAATATATTTGACAACACAGTAAATATTTATTTGCTGTTCTAAGTGCTGGTCATAATAGAGTTTCTAAACCCAGTAAGGGTTTTCAAATACGAAGGCAGCATAGAGCAGATCTTCCCAAAGCAGGTTCCATGCATCACTTACCCAGAGAAAGAAAGGTAAAGTGAGGGGTGGATGTAGGATCAAGTGGACAAGCATAATAAAGGAGCCCCTGGTCAACAACTTCTGAGCCCAGCATATCACACGCCCAACTAAAGATACAAAATGCATTTGTTTTCCTTTTTTTTTTTTTTTTTTGAGTTGGAGTCTCACTCTGTCGCCCAGACTGGAGTGCAGTGGCCGCTCCCGGCCACCACAACCTCCACCTGCTGGGCTCCAGCGATCCTTCCGCCTCAGCCTTCCAAGTAGCTGGAACTTCAGGTGCACGCTACCAAACCCGGTTAATTTTTTATTTATTGTAGAGATGAGGTCTTGCCAGGTTGCCCAGGTGGGTCTCGAACCCACGGGCTCAGGAAATCCACTCACCTCAGCCTCCCAAGGTGCAGGATTACAGGCTGTGCATTTGCTTTCACAAGAAAGTTTAACTTTCATTTTTTCCCAAACTTATTCAATCACGGACACATTTTTTTTTCTTAAGAGTGGTCTTCAATCATAAGGAACACATTTTAATATACTCTTAATACCTCTAGAAACCGTGATCTGCAACTCACACTTTGAGAAATACTGGGGCACATTTTTCTCTTATTGAAGGCCATGGAGTTTTTAAACCTCTACCTACCAGCAAACTGTGAGGAGAACTGAGTTTGTGCTAACATCTCATTGACACTTTTTTCCCCTTATTTTTCTCCATACATTTCCTCTATTTCAGAAATTCAGTCATTTGAATTTCAACAAAACTGACTACATTAGAGCACCTACTATTTCATGATGGTTGTAAAACCTCTTTAAAGAAAGATATAAAGTAATAATCTTAAAATGAAAAGAAACCTTTATATGTCCACAGTTAAAACTTTACAAAATAATTCGACATGAAACTGGACATGTATATTCCAAATTAGACCAAAATAACCTGGGTAATTTTTTAAAATATTGATTCCCGAGTCCCACTCCAAAATTGCTGAATCTGGGTCTCCAAGAGGCAGCATTAAGTAAGAATTACAACCATCCAGGGTAATTCATATTCTCTTATAAAGCGTGGGAAAGACTGGGGGAACTCTGATATCAAAAATCATGATATTTTCATCTGGAGCATTGACTATCCCTAAGCATCAGCCCTAACCCTATTATTTATAAAGTTTACATTTGAATCATTTGTTTTATTACACTATAATGTCTTCTAACCTAAGAAACTGCCCTTTCTCTTTATTTTCTTATTCATTTCAGTTATAATCTAACTGAATTAAAAGAAAAATAAAAGTGATGCCCATAAAGGAGGAAGTAATATCAAAGAAGGAAGAACACAGAAGCCAAGCAAAATTAAATCATCCTGTATTGCATTAGTGGTTGAAAAACTATAAGATTCTTTGCCCTAGGTCTTCTTCAATGTAGGCAAGCATTTCATAGTTTAAAAAAATACTTTAAGAAGTCAGGATTAAAGATAAAATACGAGTAGTAACTAAAATTAAATCCAACTTTGAGTCCCAGTCTAGTCATTTTCCTAGCACAGCTTTTTAAAGTAATAACCCAGCATAACCAAAGTCTTTTTATACAGCATTCTCCCTGAAATATCAATCTTAAAACCTTAGAAATCTAACGCTGCAGTTAATGGGAATTTTTATCATTGAAAGTTATTTTTTTTAAGGGAGGGTATGAAAACAAGGAAATAATACTACCTACAAAAAATTATTTGTTATAGGGCAATAAATAAAAAGAACATTACCAGATTTCATAATTTTCTATAATTCTTTGGTATTCCTTCCCAAAGTCTCAAAGAGACAAAAAGATTGTTTTGCTAAACATTAAAATAACACTCATTAAAAAGACTTGAATGAAAATAAAATGTTATTTGGTAAAGATTTATTTATTGGCAGGGAGCAGTGGCTCAGGCTGTAATCCCAGCACTTTGGGAGGCCAAAGCGAGAGATGAGAGGATTGCCTGAGCCTGGGGGTTCGAGACCAGCCTGGGCAACTTGGTGAGACCTCATCTCTTCAATAAATCACAAAAACTAGCCGGGCGTGGTGGTGTGCATCTGTAGTTCCACCTACTTGGAAGGCTTAAGTGGAAGGACTGCCTAAGCCCAGCAGGTCGAGACTGCAGTGGCCATGAGCGTGCCACTGCACTCCAGCCTGGGCTATAAGAGTGAGACTTCAACTCAAAAAAAAAAAAAGGAATATTTATTGCATTCTAAATATTTTAAAGTTATATTAACATTATATTGAACTATGTCAAATGAGTGCCAAATATGATTTTTCAGAAAAATACTTTATGACACTTTTTCATTTTCAGGTTAACATATACAAAAATTAACCCTTAAAAGAATGTATTTGTTTTTCCTAATATTAATACTTTCTCTTTTTTAAATCCAATAACAACCAAGCTTCTCTTTGAAAATCTCCATTCAAACGTCATCACCTCTAATGCTCATGCCTCCATAAAAGCTTCCATTAAAAAAAAATATTCTCGGCCGGGCTCGGTGGCTCAGCCTGTAATCCCACGCTTTGGGAGGCCGAGGTGAGTGAATTGCCTGAGCCCGTGGGTTCGAGACCCGCCTGGGCAACTTGGCGAGCCCGCATCTCTACAATAAATCAAAAAACTAGCCGGGTGTGGTAGCGCACGCCTGTAGTTCCAGCTACTTGGAAGGCTGAGGCGGAAGGATCGCCGGAGCCCAGCAGGTCGAGGTTGCGGTGGCCGGGATCGGCCACTGCACTCCAGTCTGGGCGACAGAGTGAGACTCTAACTCAAAAAAAAAAAAAAAAAATGTGGCTGTATATTCAGGCTTATTGCATCATTGCTGCATTTTTTTCTTAGTTGGTTTCCTCAGATGAAAGAAATTAAAATATGCTACTTGTACTAGTAAAGCCAAAACCTCAAAATTCAATATGCTTGAGGTCAGATAATGCAGACTGTGAAATGTGCATGTGAGAGCACTGGCTAAGTAGAAAGTCCTTCCTCAGTCATTGCCATTCATCCATCCTCCTATCTATTTACTTACCCATCTATTCTCTTACCCATCCATTTATCCATTTTCCCATCCATCCATTCATCCATCCATCCATCCTACAATACTCAGCATCTATTATGTGCCCAGCACTATTTTAGGTGGCAAGGTTATAGAATTGAGTAAAACAGACAAAAGTCCCTGCCCTCCTGGAGCTCACACCTGAGGCCAACTTCTATTTGGAGCCTCTTCCAAGTAAGGCTGATACAAATGAGAAAATTTCTCCTCCAAGGGAGGCATGTGCTTAGTCTCTGCATTTTCCCCAAGTGGTCAGTGTGTGGGAGGCTCATGGGTTAGGAAACCTCTAGGGGGTCCTCTGCCTGGGCACACATCAAGAGAGTGAAGTTTCCATCACATGCATACAACTAGCCTTTTGCATTTCCTCCCTCCTGGAATCCAGAATATTAAGACAATTAATCAATAAAAATTATGGCACCCCCAATTTGCAAAAAACAAAACAAAGCAAAACAAAATTGGCATATATATGCATGGTACCTTGCAAATTCTATCCTTCTCACTCAGTCCTCATTTTGTAACTGAGGAAACTGGGAATCAAAGAGGATGAACAGCCCTGCTTAGACTCCATGCCAGAATTCATTCTTGTGTGGAGCACGTTCTCAAAGGACCCAGGTCCCCAGTTTCTCTGAGCGAGTTGCCTCATGGCATCTGATCTGTAGTCTTCCCTGTCAGACACTGATTTCCCTCTTGCTGTACTTTTTGCCATTTCTCTAACTCTTACTCTGGATAGAGTCACTTGAGCCAGTTAAGGTGCTGGTCACATGTAACCTGTTTCAGTCTTTGTCTCTACAAATTCCTCCTCCAAGCTATAGGCCCAGTCTGATTTATCTTTGTTTTCCCTCTACCCCACCTTTTGGCTGCCCATAGCTCATTACCTGGCATGTGACAGATGACCAATTAATTATTTGCAAATGAATAGATGGTGATAGGTCTTCTATCTGGAGAATACTTAAAGGTCTTTCTTTTTTATAAGATATACCTTGGATGAATGCATGACCAGAAGGATGTTTGTCCTGCACTTACTCACCATTTTTCCTTCTGAGATGTCCTTTGGAGGTTCTTTGAGTTTCTTTGCCATTTGTTACTACTGCATCACACTTTCAGGTCATTGCTGTGCAGTCATTGGCCTAGGGTAGATCTGTGCTGTGGAACAACTGTTGTAACATCTTGACCATCTGAGACATTGAGAGTGAAGAAGACTCATTCTTTTTGTGACTTCAGTGGAAAAGTCTGAAAAAGACTGTAAAACCCACGTGTCGCTGAGGAGTGGGTAGGAAGGATGTAATTGGTAGGGCAGTTCCCAGAAGCTTTCTGGCAGGAAAATAGGAGTACTGAGAGACCCTGAGCTTGGTCCTAGGTTGTGGTCTTGGGCCATGCTTCCCCCCCAAGCCTGCAATATCTTAATTCTTAAAGTGAGATGAAGGGGCTTCCAGAGCCTCTCTACTGGGATTTGTGCTTGACTGCTTTAGATTTTGGTGGGAACAGATTATTTTGGAGAGATTTGGGGGGCAGATGACTTGTGTGCCCTAGTTGTTGGGGTAAAGAGCCACCTGCTATGGCCAGCGTAGTAGTCCCAGGACTCACCATATCAGATTTTCATCCTCCTCTGTCTCCACCTCTGTGCAGCTCTGGCCAAGTGTTCCCCCAGTGTCTGAGTGCCCTGTGCCCTTCCTCCTCCAACCTCTGTTTGGGATATGCATGTTCCCCAGACGCCACCCCACTGACCACACAAGTCCTCATCTGGCTGACTCTACTTATTATCCTGGGCCCTTAGGTGCACACCTGCTGTTCATCGCTGTGGTCTCAGCCCCTGGCACAGAGTGAGTGATCACACAAGGATAGTTGAATAAAATCTGAGAGGATGCAAACAAAACAGGCCAGTTTCCTGAGACTATTACAGAGAGACCCTCATTCTGGTTAACTGAACAGGATGGAAGCCTCTTTCTCTCTTGTGTTAAGGTTTAGAGAAGAGATAAAGGGCTGGGCTGGCAGTTAACTGGTCATCTGGGGTCCCAGGTGTGTTTTACCCTTGCTTCACAATCCTCAACACACAGCTTCTATTTGGGGATCTGAGATACTGTTACAGGACTGGCAGCATGGCTCGGGAAGGAAGGAGAAGGGGAAGTGGCTCCCTGGCCTGTAGGGGTGCCGTGTGGTGATTTAACACCCAGGGCACCTGTGAACTTACATCCCACAGGCCAGAACACAGGCATGTGAGAATCGGGCAACACCGGACATTTGAATAAGTAGCCTTTTGGACAGGTGGCCATGTGAACAATCCAAAATTTTATCACTTTGAAAAAAGGGGAGATGGGAACAGGATGTTGACCAGAAGGCCTAACTAAGTAAAACCCAAGTCTCACTGTGAATAAAATCCTGTCTATGGAGGTCTGGCAGGAACCATACTAGATACCAGTGAGATGGAGAACACTTGAGTAACCAGAATACCCTTGGGGAAACCATTGTGTCTGTTTGGAAGAAATATTTTAGTAAATTGAGGTTGAGGTCCCAAGAATGTGCTCAAAGACAAAGGACAGTCTATCAACAGTCTTCCAAGGGTGGGAGTGACAGATGAGCAGGGATTTTGATTTGCCGAGCATTTAGACGAGTGTTGGTACACAGTTTGGGGACAGAAGCTGGGCAGAGATAAACTGCTCTGCATGAAAGGGGAAAGAGGTTTCAGGGAGGCCAACTCTGGGGTAGAGAAGGGGAGGAGGAGCCGCCTTCTTTCTGGTATGGGGAATTTGTAGGTATTGGATATTGAGTGCCACATGCAAACCCTCTCGGCCTGGCTTCTCTGTGAAATCTCAGGCAAGTCAGACATCACTACCCAAACTCCTGGGCAAGTGGGCTCTTTTGGAAAGTCTTGAGGCTTTTTGGTCTATATCCAGATCGGTTTTGGGGTGAAAGCAGAGTTAACTCACTGGAATGCAGGAGAGGAGGACAACTTGAGAACATGTCACAAATGTGTTGTCAGGCTCTGGCATGGCATGGGCGAAAGGCAGCTGCTAGGTTCCTCTAATGCCCTGGAGCCCCCTCCCCAGACCTGTGTTCACCTGTTTTACCTGGTTTAAGATCCACACCATGAATTTATCTTATGGTTTAGACAATAGATGAGGGAACTTTTAATCACATTCATGATTTACAGGGTGTGAGCCACACAACAAAACCGGCCAAAGGGTAGATAGGTCACTAAAACAAGTTCCAGGGTGGGAAGGGGCATGGGGTTGAACCAAATGAACAGTTATTTGATGTGGGATTAGTGGAAGACTTTAACAGGGTTCTATAGTAATGTGCCTCCACACTCTCAGAGTATTTGGCATTTTCTAAACATTTTAACCACAGTCTACTGTGTGTGTGCACGTGTGTGCATGTGTGTGTGTATGTGTGTGTGTGTGTGAGGGGCGGGTGGGGGGAGAGAGAGAGAGACATTCATTCACCATTCACATTTGTAGTGGGTGCTCTTTGGGAACACAGCTTGGGGACACTGCTGTAGGATGAAGAGACAGAGCTAGTGGGGCCAGTAGGCCCAAAGGGAAATCCCCAAGGAAGACTCAGCTCATTCTCTCACCCAAGTCAAGAACCTTCTAATGCAGCCTTTGGGATCCTGGTCTCCATATGGAAGGGCACCACTCAGATATGGAAAACACAGCAGCAGAAACTGAGAGTCTTTGGGCACGGCCCCAGCAGAAGCCTGATGCTCTCTTTTCTCTGTCATGACTCTCTCCCAGCAGGTCCTCAGCCCTGCACACCTTCCTTCTTGCCCCCATGGGGCCCTTCTGTTCTGCTGCTCTTGGCTGCAGCACCAGCTGCTTTTCTGCTGTTTTTCTTGAGTGATTCTCCTCACTCAGCAGACAAGCACTACGCCAGCCTCCAAATTCTCTCATACTGTGCTTGCCTCGTTAGGACTCTATGTTGGTTTTCCAAGACTGGGTACTGGGGCATCCCTTTCTTGAGTGGCTGGGGCAGGTTATTTCTAGGTCATTCCAGAGCTTAGAAATTTTTAATAACTTATGTTTTCCTAGACTTTTTTTTTGTTCCTAAATAAAAGTTCCTCCAAGTGGCTAGAGGGAAGACAGCCCCCATGGCCACCATGATACCATTCTGCAGAGCGTCCTGAGGGTTTCCAGCTTCCATAGGCTCAGAGTCCTGGACACCACTTCTGGGACAATCTGAAGGAAAAGAAGGAAGAACAAAGCATGTCTCTGAGCACAGCAGGAAGAGAATCCAGATCTGGAACCACTACTTCCTGAGTCATATTATGTCTATATCTGAAAACCCAGCTTCTGACAGGTTCGTGTGCTGTGGGAAGGCAGCACCTTTATTAAAAGAGGAGTTTCAGTGGTTAGACTAGCAAGCCATGTTCCTTGGCTGAGGGACACTGGTCATGATGCCTAGCTATGAAAGTCTGGTTACAGATCAAACCCCATGACCAGAAATCACTTGCTGTTACACTTTTTGTTATCAGCAAGTCTTTGCTTCAATCAAGTGTCTACTTACTCAAAGTAATATTTAAGTCAGTTGGAATATTCCAGTCCCACAATATAATTTGAACAGTCTCTTGGGATCTGTTAAAATGGAATTTTGCCAGTGGGATCACAAACACAAGTGTTCTGAAATCATACTAAACTCTGCCAAGGACTTTGTAAAAGTGGCTTTTGGAGGGTAGTTTGTTTGCTTAAATGAGAGCACAAGGAGAAAGGAAGGTAACACTTGGGCTTGTCTTATCCCAGACAAGTAAGAGTTATGTCCAAAAAGAGGAAGAATCTAGCTTTTCTTGTCTACTTTAGAATAGCTCTTGCTACTATTTTTATGCCCCTGGTGATTGATTTATGTTATTGTTTCAGACACATACACTGTTTATAAATATAAAGAATAAAAAGGTGAATTAATTTTATTCAATAACATAAAATTGACATTTCATCTTATTTAAATGATGAGTTGTGCATACATTTTGGGGGACACAAATATTTCTAGTCATTGGAGAAAAGTATATTCAAACAGAAACAGTAAATTATTTTGAAGGCTTATTTTAAAAATAATTCAAATAAGTAAAAGTCTATCTTTTTGGTATATCATTAAAAATTATTCCAAGGTAAAATGCAGTGAAGCATTTATTTTATTCCCAGAACTGTGTGTCTGCTCCAGCCTGTCTTTCCTTTCTCCGTATTCCCTTAGGAATCTTTGGGATCAATTTGTTCAATACCAGAAATAGACATCATATCTAGAAAGGTCTTCATTATCCACAAAGTTCAGGAAAATGTTAATTGAGAGGACCTGTAGGTGGGGTTAAGAATCTTAGAAGTAATATGATACTGTGTTCAGAATAAGTGTCCATAGGACTAAGATATTTACTTAACAACTTACATTTTTCTAGACATTTTTCATTCCTAAATAAAAATCCTTAAGATAAGGTCTTGTCAAGAACATAGAAATGTGTCTAGGTTTTCAGTAACAGTTTACATCCCACATAACACAACCTAGCTTTTCTTTTATTTTCAAACATTCCGGAGCATGGAAATGTTTATTTTTCACTCTCCAGAGGAAAAATATATCTAATGGGAAATCACTGGAAAATAGCTGGTGTGTTCAATGAGGTTCTTGATGGGAGAGCTTATTCGGTGAAGTCCCTCATCTGCACTCTACTTATGGCTCTTTTTAGGAACAGGAGTCATCACCAGATGCCAAGGGATCATGGCTGGGACCGGTTGTTGTCTATGTGTTCTAGGGTTTTATTCCTGGCAGTTCTAATGGTAACACCACATGTTATAGAAGGAGTATTAGCTACTTGCTCTGGGACTTTGATGTTTTGGTGCTAACACAGCAGGGTTTGAAGAGAGCACTGCCAATAGCGATATAAGGAGAACTCCTGCCTTTGTTCATCCAACACTCACTGAGCATCTTCTGTATGTCAGGAACAGTATCAGGTACTGGGCACAAAGCAATGTTTAAGAAAGGCACAGTTGATTCCTGCCTCAGAGCTCACAGTCACCCGAGAAAGTGAGGGCTACAAACCAACAACTCTAGCTTAGCACAGTAGGGGCCACACACAGGCAATCTTGGAGGGCTGTCAGCCATCCCCAGACCTTCACATCTGGTGACTAAAGGGTGAGCAGACATGGGGTAGAGACACCTTAGACAACTGAGACTCTAAGGCCAGCATGAAGGTCCTCGCCTGGATACCACTCAAGCACCAGAGGACTGGAAAGCTGGACTGTATGAACCTGGGACGGCTCCTCATGGTGCGCCTCCAGGCACTCAGGGGGCAGCAGGGAGAAGGTCTGTGGTGGCCAGCCTGGGAATGGCAGTGAATTTTTCAGAAGCACCTCTTCCTTTCCCTGCCCTCCCTTGGCCTGACAGTCTCATGAAAGCTGCAATCAACTGTTTCCAAACAATATTTTCATATTTAATTTACAGTTTCCAAGGGCTAATCTCAGGTGGGATTTCTCATGTTGACTAGAAGTAGAGTACACCCGCTTTATAATTCTCTTATCTTACTTAAATAAGGGCGACAGATAGCAACCCCCTTGCAAAATCATACCTGTACTGAGAGGAAAATGGTGATAGTATTGAATGGCCTATGTTATTCACTCCTGTTTCAATACTGGCATTTGGAGTGATAAACAGAGATATAAAAAGTTATTTAAGATAAAAAGTGTAGCTGGTCAGAATAAAACCCAGGAACTGAATTCAGGCAGACCAAACCCACTGTTACAAGAGTTTACCGTAAAAAAAATAACTTGAGAAAGTATAATCAACCGAAACCCAAGGTAAAGAAAGGTGTGGGTTGTTTTAAAAAGTATTCCTCCATTACTCTGCCCGTTGCACCCTTCACCTGCCCAGATTGCACTTGACTTTAGCACTGGGCTGGGCATCCACGGACGGGGGCAGCGGACTGAGGCCATCTGGACAGTGTTCAGCTCAAGTTTGTCAGTACCTGGCTAGCTACTTCCTGAAATTATTCTGGGTTTTTCCACTCAGAATAATCTGCTTTGCAAACAACAAATATGGCAGATATGTTCCCCTGAGCAGAAATAAAAGGCAGATTACTTTTGTGTGTATGATTTTTTTTTTTTCTGCTCTGGTGCCTGAAATAAAGCAAGTTGAAGTAAGTGTGTTATGAAGAGAGGTTGGGAGGATAAAAAAGGCTGGTATGAAAAGGGGGGAGTCTAAACCCAGAATTTAGATTCTGTCTCAAAAACATGCAGAATAAAGAAGCCACTTTGCAATGCCAATTAGCCAATGAACTATAACCCTATATTTACATTAGAAATGGTGATAACTTACAGATGGCACTCCCCTCTGCTGACAAGGAGCAGGTTTAGAATCATGATCTTTAAAGCTGAATATTTCCTGAGAGATGCTCCATGTTTTCCTATCATTCTCACTTGATCTGGAACTAACCTCTGCCAGGTGTCCAAAGAAGGCTTTTTTGTAGTGAAATAGAATCTTTAAAGTGTGTCTTACTGTTGGAAAATTGATCATTTGCAGATCTGCTTATTAGACGAGTTTGTATTTGCTGAAGTAAAATTGCTTGGTAAAGGTTTGGCATGACATCTATGATGAACAGCAATTGTTTATTGATGTTTACAATCACTGTGACCAAAGCCAAGACCAGGTGGTCTAAGGCTGCACGGGTGGCCTCTGACAGGCCGCTGGAGCCATGAACTATTTGAGTGATTATCGTCAGCTTGTTGTAAACTCATCAATTCAGGCTTGGCTGATGTGTAATGTAGCTGATTACGTGTTTTATGGACTTTCAACTAAACATAAATTTTTAAGATTTGTCTTTATGAACAATTAAATGAAAATGACTTTTTAATGAAGAGAAATGGAATTAAATGTGGAACTCTTCTTAAAGATGAATCATTTGGCTCTTTGGCTTGAGATTTGCTTCAGTATCCAATGACATCAGCCAACCTTGACCTGGACACTGAAGTCACAGACCCTTAATAGTAGATTGTGGCTTCAGAGGTCATTTGGACCAAACTCTACTGAGTTAGAAGCCTCTTTTATGACAGTCCTGTCTGACCAGCCAGCCTCCACCCAGACACTCTCAGGATGGGAAGCTTACTTCTTTTAAGGCTACCTCTTTTCTGTGCAGATCTTTCTTATTTGAATAACCCCCTGCCTCCTGCAGCTTCCTCCTACATTCTTTGGCCTCTGACAGCCTTGGGATGTGTGAAAACATCTCCAGTTGGCTCCAACCTTTCCAACACCCTCTTTCTCCAGCTTACATTGGAGGCTCCTTGCATGTTCAGCTGCTTGTGCCATGACATGGGTGTGAGACCCCACTTCACTGCAAGGGAGGTCTCCAGAGTCATCTGACCCAGGGGGTAGAGCGGATCCCACGTCTCCTCCTAGAACTGAATTCTGCTCTGACATTTTTCAGAAAAGGTCAAGGTAGAAGGTATAAAAAGGAAAGTCTGAGATAATTTCACCTTCCGACTTTGGGAAGGACTGAACACCCCTCCCTCCACATTTCCTCTCACCTTTGGCAGAGCCAGGACTGCACCCGGGAACTGATGGGGTTCAGGACTGCACATCACAGCAGCAGGCTCCTCCTCTCCTGCCCTTGCTTCCCTGACCCCAAAACCCCACCACACTTTTTAACTTTTGTAAAATTCTGTGGTGGAATTTTCAGGACTTAAACCATGGAGTGTTTTCCTTGGTATTTCCTGTTACTTCTATCATCCCCTTCTGGGCACCTGCCCACTCAGCCCTCATTTCTCTAGGGAATGTCTTTCCTAGAAAAGACGGAACAGCACATAGGCAGCTAACAAGTTGAATATTTCGCTTTTGAATCCCAAAAGACTAGACTCTGACATTGGATTCATGATGGGTCCTGGACTGGATTTCTGTTTTTCTTTTCTTTGCGTTCTTTCTGTCTTTTTTTTTTTTGGCATCAAGTTATCATTCTGTTGTCCAGGGTGGAGTGCAGTGACACTGGCACTCCTGGGCTCAGGGGATCCTTCTACCTCAAGCTCCTGAGTAACTGGTACTACAGGCATGTGCCACCATGCCTGGCTAATTTTTAAATTTTTTTGTAGAGACGGGGTCTCACCTTGTTGCCCTGGCTGGTCTCAAACTCCTGGACTCAAGCCGTCCTTCTGCCTGGGCCTCCCAAAGCGCTGGGATTATAGGTGTGAGTCATTGTGCCTGGCTTAGACTGGATTTCTTGAGCTGGGGAGATGGATGTCTGGAGGAGAAGTGGGCCTTGAGAGTGGTGTGCCATTCCCAGGGACCCTGTACTCTGCCCATCACACTTTGGGCTAGCAGTGAAGGTAAGGTGGGGTGTTGACAAAGAAAGGGGCAGAAACCTAGAGTGCCCAGCTTGGAGTGGGGACAGAGGAGAGGTCTGCCTGGTGCATCTGAAGGACTGGCCTGGGAGCTCTGTGGAGGTGTGAAGCCTGGAGCAATGGAATGCTTCCTAAGCAACTGAGGGCTCGTGGGTATGGGCAGTGGACAGAGGTGAGGGTCTCATAATCATGGCAGAGTAAGGGGCAGCAATGACCTACTTGAGACCAGAGGGCAAGCAGAGTGTCTCAGTAGCACCCACCATGGAAGGACCGTGGCATACCCACCCTGCCTCGGGCAATCTCTTCTCTATCCTGTAGAAGCATGAGGAAACTCTGGATGGGTGCAGTGTTCCTGTCATTCCAGAACAGGGCTTCTAATCAATGTAAGCTCACTTACAGAGCAATATAGTCATGCTGTTTACACACTTGAGTTTGTGAACTGTGTCAGCACTCACAATTGTTTAGTAACAAACACATTTTTAATTTTGAGTTAAAATATCTATTGTGAGTAGAAGCATAGATGGAAAACACCAAACTGCAACTAAATAGGCTCCACCTTGAACATGCAGGAAACCCATTTTCTCTTTAATTTTTATTTTTAAAATGTGGGATACAATTCAGGGTTAGGTATACAAATGGTCATTGTACAGGTAAAGTTTGGAAACCCATTTTCTTTCTTTCTTTTTTTTTTTTTTAGTTGGAGTCTCACTCTGCTGCCCAGACTGGAGTGCAGTGGCCGCTCCCAGCCACTGCAGCCTCGACCTGCTGGGCTCTGGCGATCCTTCCGCCTCAGCCTTCCAAATACCTGGAACTACAGGCGCGTGCTACCATGCCCGGCTGATTTTTTTATTTATTGTAGAGATGAGGTCTCGCCAAGTTGCCCAGGCGGGTCTCGAACCCGCAGGGCTCAGGCAATCCACTCACCTTAGCCTCCCAAAGCGCGAGATTACAGCCTGAGCCACCGAGCCCGGCTGGAAACCCATTTTCTAAATGACTGTGTCTCATGCTTCTGGATGAATGTTAAAGTGATGAGGAGTAAGGAAAAAACATATAATCGAATTCATTCATTCATTCTATCAATATTTATAGAGTGTTGACTGTGTCAGGAAATACAGTGATAAGGAAAATAGACAATGTCGCTAGCCTTCATGTGCACCCAAGCTTCATCTTTTTAGCGTGTGACTCACCCCCAGGAGGAATGTCCACTGACATGCATGTCCAGGGATGCTGAAGAGTTCTAAGTGTTCCTCTGCATTTACCAATGATCTTTCCTGGGGCTGTGCCCACAGCCTCACTCTTAAGGAATGGGGTGGATGCTGAATTCCACTCGATATTCTAAATGTTTTTCTCGTCTGGTTCCTACCACAGATTTCCTGGAGGTGTGCTATATTTTCAGTTGAATTTACAAAAGCATTAACAATCATGGGCAGGAATGAAGTATAAATTGTCACTAGGTTTTTTTTTTTTTTTTAAAGACTGTGGGAATAGGTACAGTGACATGTTAAATGAAGAGTTGACATTATGTTAGGTGTGGCAGGGCTCAGCTTTTTTTTTCTTTAGTAACAACTTTATTAAGATGTAATTAACATGCCATACTCTTCACCTATTTAAAGTGTACAATTCAATGATGTTTAGTAGATTCACAGAGTTGTGTAACTATCATCACAATAGACTTAGTACATATTGATCATCCCTGAAAAAAGGTTCTTCACCCCTTAGCAACCACTCCTCCCTTCTTCCTACTACCTCCTAGGCATTGACAACCACAAATCTACTTGCTGTCTTCATAGATTTGCCTATTCTGGATGTTTTGTGTCAATGGAATCATACAAAATGGATCTTTTGTGTCTGTCTTCTTTCACTTAACATGTACTATCTCTAGGTTCATCAGTGCTAAAGCATGGATCAGTACTTCATTCCTTTCCATGGCAAACGTTTCGTTATATGGATATAGTCCATTTTATTTATTCATTCATTGGTGGTGTTGATGAACATTTAGATTCTTTCCACTTTTTGGCAGTAATGCAGCTATTCATATATGAGGCAGAACCCCCCCAAACCCAGAATTTATTTTAAAAATTATGTATTTCTTCTTTTTTTTTTTAAGTTTTCAAAGCTTATTAGAGAAAGAAGAGAGAAACGAAAGGGAGACAAGCTAGGACTGGCATGGGCGAAAGAAACCGCCGTATTTATTCTTACATGTTTAAACTTCAGTCACCTTTGAAATACTCTCCATTTGGTGCAATACACCTACTGAGACACTTTTTCCACTGCTCAAAACAGTTTTTAAGCTTGTCAATGTTGATGTCTTTTAGTGCTTCTGCCATTTTTTGTTTTACCTCTTCCAAATTGGCAAAACATTTCCCTTTGAGGACTTTCTTCATCCAAGGAAACAAAAAGATATAAGGTGAATAGGAAAGGTGAGGCATGGGGATCGTGCCATTTTTTGTCAAAAACTGCTGAACACTCAGGGTGATGTGGGCAGGTGTACGAAGGTGTACTCGTTAAACACCCACCATGAAATGGATAAATGTGTTGAAAGATTCTCCAAAAAAATTCACTGAAGCAGAATACAGCCTCTTTCAACAAGCTAGCTGGTACACTGATGTTGATGGCTTCCTGGAACATTTACCTAGTGGGGGTAGCCTGCACTACAAGGGGCCCACTCTCCAAAAGATAATTTTTGGTTTTTGGGATCCCCCCTCAGACAAGTTGAGCAACCTTAACTCAAAAACCTGAAATCTGAAACATTCCAAAATCCACAATTTGTTGAGAGCTCACATGATGCCACAAGTGAGAAGCCAAAGTCAAAACACAGATGTACCACACAGTTTATTCAGGGTTCCTAAGAGAAAAAAGACCCACCGAGCCTCCTTCATCTGCAATATGTCTTTCCATTACATGCTCAGATTTCCCCACACAAGTGTGCCCACTAAGGGTAATAAATGGCATGTTTGTTGGTGGGCATACCAACGACAGGTTCCCCATGATGTTCCACATAGGGACAACACCCGAGACAGGGGAGGCTGAGAAGGTGAAACTTTTGCTTTCTCATGCTTCCATATACACACATTTTGTTTCATGTACAAAATTATTTAAAATATACAAAATCACCTTCAGGCTATGTGTATAAGGTGCATACAAAATATAAATGAATTTTGTGTTTAGACTTGTATCGCATCCCCAAGATATTTTATTATGTATATGCAAATTTTCCAAAATCTAAAAATGTTCAACATTTGAAATACTTCTGGTGCCAAGGGTAAGGGATAGGGGATACTCAGTCTGTGTAAGGTTTTATGTGGACATACGTTTTTATTTATCTTGGGCATATACCTATGAATGGAATTGCTGGGTCATACAGGGCTATTGTATGGAATTTCCAGACTATTATTTAAAGAAGATTCACCATTTTACATTCCCACCAGCAATGTACAAGGGTTCCAATCTTTCCACACCCTCACCAACACTTACTATTGTTTCTTTCTGATCATAGCCATCCTAGAGGGTCAAAAGTAGCATCTCACTATGATTTTGCTTTGCATTTCCCTGATGGCTAATCATGTTGAACATCTTTTCACGTGTGTTTTAGTCAGTTTTTGTATTGCTATAAAGGAATATGAGGATGGGTAATTTATAAAGAAGCAAGTTTATTTTGGCTTATAGTTCTGCATGGGCTTCTGGGAGGCCCCAGGAGGCTTACAATTATGGCGGAAGGCAGAGAGGGAGCAGGCATGAAACATGGCGAAAGTGAGAGTAAGAGAGGGAGGAGGTTTCAGACTCTTAAAAATCAACTCTTGTTCAACTATTAGGGAACTAATAGAGTCAGCCTCACTCATTATGAGAGAGCAGTACTATTACATTCAGGAGGAAGCTGCCCTCGTAGTCCAATCACCACCTTCAGGACCTGACCTCCAACACGGGGGATCACATCTCAACATGAGATTTCGAGGGGACAACAATCCATGCTCTATCCATGTGTTTCTTGGCCATGTGTATATCTTCTTACCTCTTGCACATTTTAAAATTGGGTTATTGTTCTTCTTATTATTAAGTTTGTGGATTCTAGATACAAGCCCCGTATCAGATATGCGACTTGCAATTTTTTTTTCCAGTCTGTGGGTTGTCTTTTCACTTTCTTGGTGTCTTTTTGAAACACAAATGTTTTACATCCTATTAATGTAGTTTTCCTTTTGTTGCTTCAGGACACAGCTTCTTGACCATAAACAAACAAACAAAAAACCCCTTTTTGAATGCCAGTTACCTCTAGGGAGATGATAAAAAAATTTTTTAAATACGATGTTGAATGTAAAAGTGCTTTTAAAATGTTTAGCTTAGAGGTAAGGGAAGATTGTTATTTGAAAATAGAATGTTTGCTACATTATGAATGCAAAATGATAGATTTCTTTCTTTTTCTTTCTTTTTTTTTTTTAGTAGTCAGGGTCTCACTCTGTCATCCAGGTTCTCCAGCTTCAGTTTTTTTGAATAGTTGGAAATACAGGTGCACAACCATGCCTGGCAATTTTTTTTTCTTAAACAGGATTTATTGAGAGGACAGAAAAGCTCCCACAGTGGGAGGGACCTGAAGGGGTTGCCTAATTTTTTTTTAAGAGATAGAGTCTCACTATGTTGTCCAGGCTGGTCTTGAACTCCTTGTCTTAAGTAATCCTTCTGAACCCACCTCCTGTGTTGCTGAGATTACAGTTGTGAGCCACCACTCTTGCCTGATAACTTTTTTGTGTGGGCTAAATATTAGATAGGCCTCTTCAAAAGGGATGCTTTATGCAAACCCTTTATGGCATGGTATAAGCACGTGTGTTAGAATATTTCTGTCAAATTATGCTGGAAAATAGTGGCTTTGGAATACTTTCTTGGGTAAAATTACTTTTTCTCTATTAATTTTATTTTATATCTGATCTTGGGCCCAGCAGCACTATTGAGAGTGGAGTCAGGAGTTGGTGAATGGGAGGTAAATTTTCTTGGGCAAATTTTGGAGACTATTTGTGAGAGCACCCAGGAAGTTGATTTTTTTTTCCTGAATCAACCAATAAAAGCCTTTGGAGGAAAAGAAACCCATGGAAGTCTGTCAGCTCTGGACTGCCTAGGGCTTCTGGTAGAGCTGGAGAAATGACCCCATGCAGCAGGCAGAAGCCTCAGACATGCCTGGGACTCTATCTGGAGTATGTTGTATCTTTTCTTCTATAAAAGCAAAAGTATCAAGGTTTGATAAATGTAGCCTCAAATCAAGCTGTAAAACAAATTAGGCCAGCCTAAAGTTTCTAGATTCACTAGTGTGAGACAATTCCATGAGCAGACTTGATTATTGAAATTAAAGAATGAATAAAGTAAATGAGCAGGGTCAACTCATTTGTGACGTTTTTGTCCTGCTCAGTTGTTATGGTCTGAATTGCATCCTCTCTAGATTCTCTCAGCTCCTCAGAATGTGACTGTATTTAGAGACAGGGCCACTAGAGAGGTAGCTAAGTTAAAATTATGTGATGAAGGCAGGCCCTAATCCAATCTGACTGGTGCCCTTTTAAGAAGAGGAGTTGAGAACACAAACACACACAGAGGAACAACCAGGTGAACACACAGGGAGAAGATGCCATCCACAAGCCAAGGAGGGAGGCCTCAGGAGAACCAACCCTGCTGGCACCTTGATCTTGTCTCAGTCTCTAGAACTGTGAGGAAAGAAATTTCTGTTGCTTTAGCTACTCAGTCTGCCATATGTTGTTATAATTTTACCAACTTCTGTGATTTTTTCCCCTTTAGAAATGGGGAACATATAACAGTAAATGGGATACTAATCAACTCTTGTGAATTTAATCATTACTGTTTGCCCCAAGCAAGGGTATTTATCTTTCTAGCTGATATTTGTAAAGCTTTTAAGTTTTTATTATTATCTTCACAGTTGATCATTAAAACAAGCAAGTTAGCTGGGCATTGCGACTCACAGCTATAATCCCAGCGTTCTGGGAGGCTGAGGTGAAAGGATCGCTTGAGGCCAGGAGTTCGACATCCTCCTGGATAACATAGCAAGAACTTCATCTCCGCAAAATTTTTTAGAAAACTTAGCAAAGAATGGTGGTGTGTGCCTATAGTCCCAGCTTCTCAGAAAAAGGAGGCAAAAGGATTGCTTGAGCCCAGGCGTTCAAGACTGCAGTGAGCGCTGGGCTCCGTGGCTCAGCCTGTAATTCCGCGCTCTGGGAGGCCAAGGTGAGTGAATTGCCTGAGCCCGTGGGTTCGAGACCTGCCTAGGCAACTTGGCGAGACCTCATCTTTACAATAAAAAAAATTAGCCCGGCATGGTAGCGTGCACCTGTAGTCCCAGCTACTTGGAAGGCTGAGGCAGAAGGATCGCCGGAGCCCAGCAGGTCGAGGCTGCGGTGGCCAGGAGCGGCCACTGCACTCTAGTCTGGGCGACAGAGTGAGACTCCAACTCAAAAGAAAAAAAAAAAAAAGACTGCAGTGAGCTATGATGGTGCCACTGCACTCCAGCCTGGGTGACAGAGCAAGCCCCTGCCTCTAAGAAAAACTAAGCAGGCCAGTGGTTATTTTTATTAGTTACAGTTTACACAGAAGGTAGCTACCAGATTCCCTAAGAAATTCAGCCAGTAAGTAGCAGAGAAAAGATTTGAACCCAGGTCTTTGGCTGTGAGCCCTCTTCTTCCTCCAGTCAAAACTTCATTCCTGGAACTTGTGGTTGGTTATGTTTCTGGGAAGGGCACTACAAGTTGAAATGATGTAAGTCTAATCAAATTTATTAATATAAAAAATTTACAGGGGAGGTTGTGGTGTGAACCAAGAGCTTGATTCTCAAATTGTTATATGAAGAACAAAAATGCCATATGTGATCAAGCCCAAGTTATGTTCCTATACAGCACACAGTGAAAATAGGCAATATTATATTTGCTCTTATAAAATTTAATTTCATTTTTGATATAGTTCCCAGGAGAGGACTTGTGTGGAATAGGCGAAAGGCTAGAGGTTTTGTGGAAACAGCTGGGGATTTCCTGGTTTCCAGAGATTCTGCCCCCTGCTGAGGCTGAAGTGACCCATGGATGGATGCCATGGCCAGTGGGGGAAGGTCACCTGAAGCCTGACTGGGACATTGTGTCCTTTCCAGGGTTGTCAGGAGGCAAGTGTGCCAGTTCTTGGAACCCTGGGTAGACCAGGAGTGTGGGAGTCTCTCTGGGTGGCCTTCTGTTTGTGGAGGGAGGCTTTATCTATCCTTTGCTTTCAGGGTTAGTCCCAGGATCAGCATGGGGCCCAGCTTTGGTGTCAAAAGCTGCTTCACCCCTAGAACACTGGCGCCCTACCACTTAACAGCACAACAAGGCAGCACTCAATGCCCAAGAAAGCTTGTGTGCGCAGCGAGGGTCCTCTGAGCGAAGTGCATTATCTGGCTCCCGTTCATCAAAGCACCAGGGACAGCTTCCTCACTTCCTGACTCTTGACCCACAGTGAGCAGCAGCTTGTTTTCCCTCTTTCGAGTCATCTTGGTCACACTGGTTGTGAATCAGGGCATCCGTGTGGGGAGTCCTTAGCCATCTGTGTCTAGTACTTGCGAAACAGGAAGAAGTGCTTTTTCTTTTCTTTTTTTAAAAAGAAAGTCCTTGTCCTGAGCCTGCAGCTGGGAGGAAGGGTGGCCTGGCGTTGTTATTTTTAGAAGGTCGAGGGGTGTGTGGGTGGAGGTGAAGACCTTGACCCAGGTCAGGTTCTGCCCTGCATTAGGGAGCGATTTTTCCATGGCTGGCTGGTGTCTCATCTGGACTCTCTAATGAGGAGTCTAACCCTGACACACACTTAGAAAAAGTGATCCAGTGGAGGGTGCCTTGCAAGTTGCTTTTTCTGTGTCATGTTGAGAAACCTTCCAACAGCCCAACTAGAAAAGAGATGCAGTGCTTTGGGACAAGTGTGCACTTAGCCACAGTCTTCACTACCCTTATATTCCATTTAATTTTTTTTTTATTTTTTTTAATTTTTAATTTTTATTTTTTTTTTGAGTTGGAGTCTCACTCTGTCGCCCAGACTGGAGTGCAGTGGCCGCTCCCGGCCACTGCAGCCTCGACCTGCTGGGCTCCGGCGATCCTTCCGCCTCAGCCTTCCGAGTTACTTGGCCTCTTTAAAAAATT
>CAUYQG010190421.1:0-25109 GCA_963574415.1 Tarsius wallacei | reverse complement strand
TTACAACTCCTGCCTTTGTAGTTCTGGTATTCACTTTACTATGTACTAGAAGTAGCATGTTGCTGCCAGAATACAAGCATTGCTTTTGGCAAATTAAAATGCATGTCATTTCTTCATACACTAGAAAGGGGAAATAAAGTATACAAGTCCAAGTCTAAAACTTTAGTACTTTTCTGTGCAGATTTGTGCACATGTGAGAGGGTGTCCAGTTTGTCTAGTGATTGTTATTTAGAAAGTTGGACCGCTATTGTGTGTTGCTAATCATTGATTGTAGTCCCAAAAAAGCCTTGTGAAAATGTTATGCCCGATGTAACAGCAGAATAACATACAGTAAAATTACATTTTATAAACCAAAAATAAAAAAATAAAAAAAATTAAAATCCCAAATCTATGATGTAAGAACTCAAGTATGTAAAAAGAAATATATAATTTGGAAATGAGAATGTGTTTGATTATAGTGTACTGTGTATGGGTTTTAATTCACACTATTTTTTTCCACTTAAGGGCACAACTCTCCTGTCGTCCTTTACTTGCAAGAGTCATCTCAGTTTTAATTTAATAATTAATTTTGTAACTATGTGTTTAATGCCAGTTTCTCTTGGTAGAATGGCAGGAGGTTGATCACCCCTGTAATATAGCAGTTGGCATGGTACCTCTTACATACTAGGCACATGAGAAATCTTGTACTAATAAACAGGATTTTATTGCCTTTAGAATGCGCTTGTGTTATAAGTTCATTATATATATATACTAGATATCTGTTATAAGTACATTTATGTATTACAGTGTCCACTGAGCTACAGAATTGACGAGAAGTTTCATTCCTGCTTTTTATAAACAAAATGGATTTCCCTTTATTAAATATGCTCAAAGACTGGTTTTCAAAAACTGCTAACTTAATTCCATTAATCCAAGTACTTTTGTTCATAAACAATTACTATCATTTAATCCTTTCAGGTATTATGTGAGAAAAGGATAATGTCGTCATCCACAAACACATATTCTGTGGCTATTTCTACATCTGACAATTTCAGGTTGTCTACAAGTTTTTATTTGTTATAATTACATGCTACATTTTACATTGTAGAGTTTATAGGGGTTGATTTTTGAAATTCCAGAACAAAGTGATTATATCCCACTTTTAAAATTTAAGTAGAATGACAAAGAAATGAAGTCTTTCAGCTGATTTATGAACCCAAAAAGACCACTTAGAAGTGTGTTTATAACATACTGTCCTAGTCTTTTTCTATCTACAGGCCAATGGATGTCTTGAATATTTATAGATTATTTTTGTCACAAGAAGTGTGGCCTCTAACATTTTTTCCCATCTAATTTATCTGCATGTCCTGAAAAGAATGACAGCAGTTTAATTCTAACATGTATTTCCAGGAAAGTCCAAAAAGTTTTCTGAAAAAGGGGCGGAGGGTTGGGGAATGGACTCATTGCCAAGAGTGAAAGATGCTGAGTTGTTATTCACATGATCAAAAAGATTTGTAGATGGAGAGCATGGAGCGAATATTCTTGTCTATGTTTATTGCATGAAAAAGATGTGGATGAGACATTTGAAAATGTGAAATACATTAGTTCCAAAAGGGTGTATATGATACTACCTCCCTGTTGTAAAATAAAAAACAAACAAAAAGCGTGGATAGGTCTAAAAGATTCTAGTGTGGGGGGAGCTAAATGATTTTGTGTGGGGGTAGCTAAATGATTTTATTTTCTTTTGGCTTACTTTTGGATTTTTATTTTTCCACAGTGAACATGCATTATTTTTATAGTAGAAAAACTATTAAAATGTGTATAAGAAAAATAAAAAATAGAGACCTATTAAATTGGTTTATAATTCTTTAAGATACCAGGGTGGGCGGGCTCAGTGGCCTCAGCCTGTAATCCCAGCACTTTGGGAGGCCAAGATGAGTGGATTTCCTGAGCCCGCGGATTTGTGACCAGCCTGGGCGACTCGGCGAGACCTCATCTCTACAAAAAATAAAAAATTAGCCAGGCATGGTAGCATGTGCCTGTAGTTCAGGCTACTTGGAAGGCTGAGGCAGGAGGATTGCCAGAGCACAGCAGGCAACGCTGGGGTGGCCATGAGTGTGCCACTGCACTTTAGACGGTAGAGTGAGACTGCAACTCAAAAAAAAAAAAAAATCAAGATTCTAGGGTGTTGGTCTGAATTACTTATTTGCTATGAATAACAGTACAATTTTGCTTTAGTATTATACTGAATCTCTTTTCTTTTTTATATTTGGGGCCAAACAAGATAGCCCAGTGAGCTTGTTCATAGTTTTGTTAAGTGGATGAGAGAAAAAATACAAATGAGTTTCAGTTTTGTTCTTACCTTCTTCGCTTTTTTTCTTTTCCTTTTATTTTCTTCCTTCTGTTTTTTTTTGTGGTGAGGAGAGTTGGGAAAAGATTTCTTTCCTCTGCCTAGCTATTTTTTTTTTTTTAACATGATTTGCTGTTGATCAGTTCCTGCTATTGATTCCTTTTCATCTGAAAGACATTGATTTTTGCCTTGTATTCACTTGGAAAAGGTAGATGGGGTAAGTTGAAAAGTCCAGATAGGCAGAGAAGAGATAATGATTATATTTCCTTTATTGTGTTTCTCTCTCCTTGGTGTTGTCTCATTCTTGGTCTCTCACATGCGTTGTTCCCTGTGTCCTGCTCTGGAAGTGATGGGAAGGAAAAGTAAGTCAGCAGTTTTGGGGATTAGCCAAAAATTAGTGGTTTTGGGGGTGGCCATGCACAACTGAAGTACAAATGTAGGGAACAAGATTGAAGGAAGGATTTTTCTGTTGACGAGAAGAACTGGCCGGCAGCTGTGTGCAGGCAGTCATTGCAAGGACAGCTGTGACGCCTCCTGACCACCGTGTCACATTGGGTGTCCAACACACAGGCAAGGAGTATGTTTGTTTGAAGCACTGTGTCTCCAGTTACATGCTGAACTTTTTGAGTTCATCTTTGATTATTTCAGATGAAGTTTAAGGAATATGATGTGGATTTTTTAAAAAGTACTTTCTTTTAGAACAATTGTAGGTTTACAGAAACATTTAGTGGAAAGTACAGAGTTCCCAGATGCCCCATCCCACCTCCCTAACCCCAGTTTCCTCTATCATCATATGTGTAGTGTGGCATCTTTGTTGTAATTGATGAGTCCTTATTGATGCATTATTGTTAACTAAAGTTCACAGCTTACACTGGGGTTCACTCTATATTGTCCAGTTCTATGGACTTTGGTAAATGTATGATGACAGTTATCTACCATTGCAGTATCACACAGTAAGTAGTTTCACTGCCCTAAAAATCTCCTGTGATTCACCTATTCATCCCTCCTTTCCTCTTCCAAAGCCCTGGCGACCTCTGATTGTTTTACCGTCGTCACATTTTGACTTTTCCTGAGTGTAATGTATTTGGAATCATTTAGTATGTACTCTTTTCATATTGACTTCTTTCACTTAGCGATATATATTTGAGGTTCCTCCATCAACAGTTCATTTCCTTTTATTGCTGAATAATATTCCATTGTATGGGTGTACCATGGTTTATTTGTCCATTCACCTATTGGGTGACATCTTGTTTGCTTCCAAGTTTTGGCAATTATAAATAAAGCTGCTGTAATCATTAGTGTGCAAGTAATGTATACACATTTGTGTGGACATTTGTTTCTAGCTTATTTGGCTAAATAATGAGTGTGATTACTGGGATCATGTGGTAAAAGTGAGTTTAGTTTTGTAAGAAATTGCCAAACTGTCTTTCAAAGCGGCTGTACCATTTTGAATTCCCACCAGCAACAAATAAGAGTTTCTGTTGCTCCACATTCCCATAAGCATTTGATACTGTCAGGGTTTTGGCTTTTAGCCTTTCTGATAGTTAATGTGGTAGTATCTCATGGTTTGTATTTCCCTAATGACATATCATGTGGAGTGTATTTTTATTATCTGGTCATCTGTATATCCTTTTTAGTGAGATGATAGAGATTTTTTTTTAACCAGAAAGTAGTTTTCTCACTTTAAAAAAAGTAGTAAGTTATGCTTACTGTGGAAAATCTAGCAAAGACAATAAAAATTCATGTATAATGCCATCATGAAGAGGGAATGATGTCATTGGTAAGATTTTGATATTTTTCCTTTGTGTGTCTCCCCCTGTCAGTCCATCCATCCACCCATCCATCTGTCCATTTATCCATATGACAATAGTGGAATCATAAGATTTTGTACCTTTCATGTTTTTATATCCGTATATTGCTAGCATTTCCTATGCCATTCTTCTAGAGCAGTGATTTTTAACCTTGGCTGAGTGTTAAGATCATCTGGGGGAGCTTTTAAATTTTGATGCCCAAGCTGCACCCTAGGACAAAGAAGTCAGAATCCTGTGGGTGGGCCCAGGCATCAGTATTTTTGAAATTTTCCAGGTGATTTTGCTGTAGATTGAGAACCACTTGTCTAGAGTAATTATTTTTAATGATATCTAGTATCCCATTGCATACACTCACCGAAACCTTATTAATGAAGCTCTTGTTGTTAGACATTTATATTATTTCCCATTTTTTTCCCTATTATAAACAATATATGTTACAAACATCCTTGTGACTAAATTTGTGTGCACAACTTTATTTTTAAAAAACATACAGTTTCCATTATGGTGCTACTGGTTAAACAGTATACAGAAAGTTTTGGCTTTGATCCCTTCTGCCAAAATGGAGATTATGATTTGTCTTATTAGCAAATTTAAAAAATTTTATTGTTTAACTATTTATGTACCCAAATACTTATTAAATAACAATGAATGAGCCAATAACTGTAATAGATAAAGCCTCAACTGTCACTCAGAACAAAGTCATTGTCCATGAGGGACATGGTCTAGGGCAGAACTGTTAGCTTGGCACTACTGGTCTTTTGGACTAGATAATTCTTTGTTGTGGCGGGCTGTCCTGTGTAACCTGACTTGTAGGATGTTTAGCAGCTTCCGTGGCCCTTACCCACCAGATGCCAGTAGTAACTCCCATGCCCCCATGTGATAACCAGAATTGTCTCCAGACACTGCTAAATGTCCCTGGGGTAGCCCTCCCTTTCACTGATCTAAGGTAGTGGTCTGCACACTGTAGCTGACAGGCCACATTTGAACACATGTTCATATGCGTATTGTTTATGACTGATGCGGTAGCAGAATTGAGTAGTTACAACAGAGACCATGTGGCCCACAAAGTAGGAAGCATGTGCTACCAGCTTTTTGTAGAAAGTACCTGCTGACCCCAGATCTAGTGCATGGAAAGTGACTTGCAAATAATTAATATTCACTGGGATAGTGTGCTGATAGACTCAAGTATGTGTATGGTGCTGTAGGTGTGAGGAGAGAGGGAGCATCTAATTTATGCCATGAGAAGATTGGGAAGACCTCAGAGGAGGTAACAAAAACTAGATCTTGAAAATCTGAGTAGCGAAAATGGGAAAGTTCCTGTAGGTAGAGGCCATGTGGTACAAGGGTCATGGTGTCTTCGGGGAATGTGGGAGAGTGCCCTATGCCCGCGTATATGACTGAAGCAGTTCTGGCAAGGAACCACAGGAAATGCGTCTGCAGTGATAGATTGGGGCTACATTATAAATGAGACCGAGGTCTGTGGCAAAGAGTTTGAATTTATCTGTGTGCAAATGGGAAGCCATTACGTTTTTAGACAGGGTAGTGATTATTAATTTGTGGGTTGAAAGATTTTTCCGTATGGTACTCTTATGTTACTTTCTCCCGTAATTTCCCTGATTCTCTATTGAAACCTGTCCTGCCAACTCAGTATTGACTTTAGTACTATTGTGCCACTTATGACATTCTTCTTGGTTAGGAGTGCCTGGACTTTCTAATACTGAGTGCCTACCCAGCACATAGTAAGCACTCAGTGAATGCTTTTTGAATGAATGTAAACCCCGATTGTAGTGTTTGCTAATTTCTACAGTGAAAAGACACACCACAGCCAATTTTCAGATTTCAAGCTATCAGTGAGGTGGTACAAACTGGATCTAGCACATCACTGCATGTACCAAGTAAAGAATTTTGTAAAGCAGAATGAACTGATTCTTCATGTTTTGGGGTTGAAATACAAATTTTTTACGTTGTAAGTTTAAATTCTGTAGTTACAAAGGATGATATTTGGTATATTATATTGTAAGTATTTACTTTTAAAAGTAAAACTCTCATATCACTCTTCCAAATTGGGAATAGAAGGGAATTTCCCTAACCTGATAAAGAATATCTATAAGGCTTAGGGCAAGTATTGTATTAAATTGGAAAACGTTGAAAGCATTTCCTTGTAGGGAGCCAGCGTTGAGACTCACCTCACCTGATTTCCTTTAAAACAAAAAATTAGAAAAGTGTACCTGTTAGTGTACTACTTCTGTTTAAAATTGTATTGAGGCCAGGCTTGGTGGCTCAGCTTTTCATCCCAGCATTTTGAGAGGCTGAGGCGAGTGGATTGCTTGAGCCCGCAGTTTCGAGACCAGCCTGGGCAACTTGGCGAGACCTCGTCTCTACAATAAAATAAAAAATAGCCGGGTGTGGTAGCGCACATCTGTAGTTTCGGCTACTCAGAGTGCTGAGGCGGAAGGATCACTGGAGCCCAGAAGGTCAATGCTGGGGTGGCTGTGAGTGTGCATGCCACTGCACTCCAGCCTGGGTGAAGGAGTGAGACTCCAACTCAAAAATAAATAAATAAATAAATAAATAAATAAATAAATAAATAAATAAATAAATAAATAATTGTATTGATAGTCTTTAGCCAGTGCAATAAAACCAGAAAAACAGATTAGAGACATAAGGATTGGAAGGAAGGAAATGAATTGTTCATCAATTGTAGGTAATGTTTTTGATTATGTAGAGAAAATCAGAAGAATTTGCAGATAATTAGAAATAAGGAAGATCTTAATAATGAAGCTACATATAAAAGTGATATACAGAAGTCAGTTGCATGTTTACATATTAGCAGTGAAAACTGATTAAAAAGATACTCAATTTTCCATTTATATTGGCAAAATAAAACAACTAGAAATAAATCTAATGAAAGGTATTTAAAGATTCTAAGGGAAAGTTACAAAACTTTAAAAAGCAATGATTTTGGACAGGAAGACTTTGTATCCTAAAAATATCATTTCTCCCAGTTGACATACAGACCCCCAAATTTTATTTTATTTTATTTTATTTTTTGAGTTGGAGTCTCACTCTGTCGCCCAGACTGGAGTGCAGTGGCCCGAAGCCTCGATCTGCTGGGCTCCGGCGTTCCTTCCACCTCAGCCTTCCGAGTGGCTGGAACTACAGGCGTGCGCTACCACACCCAGCTAATTTTTTATTTATTGTAGAGATGAGGTCTCGACAAGTTGCCCAGGCGGGTCTCGAACCCGTGGGCTCAGGTAGTCCACTCACCTCAGCCTCCCAAAGTGCTGGGATTACAGGCTGAGCCGCCGAGCCTGGCTCCAAAAAATTTTACATCGAAATCTCAGTAAGATTTACTATGACACTTATTAGATTTTCTAAATTTTATATGAAAAAATGGAAAGGTGAAGGGCCAAGAATAGCTAAGATACTTCTAAATAATATCAGAGAGAAGGAGAGTTTTCTCTATCAGATATTGGGACTTATTATGAAGTTATAGTCAGATTGACCAATGGGATGTAATATTTGTCTTAGTTTTGTTTGGGCTGCTGTAGCAAAATACCATAAGCTAGATACCTTGTCAACAACAGAAATTTATTTTTTGTAGTTCTGGAGGCTAGAAATTCGAAGACCAAGGCACTGACAGATTTGGTGTCTGTTGAGATGTCTTATTCTGGTTTACAGCTGACACCTAGCTGTCTTCTCACATGGCAAAAAAGCAAGGCAGCTCTCTAGAGTCCCTTTTGTAAGGGCACCCGTTTCATTTGTGAGAGCTTTGCCCTCATGATTTAATCACCTCTCAAAGGTCCCACCTTGTAATACCAGCACTTTGTGGGTTGTGTCTCAACATGAATTTTGGGGGAACTTAAACATTCAGACCATGGCACAGAGAGACAAACACATTGACCATTAGGATATAATATTGAAGTCAGAAGACCCCACCTTTGTATGGAATTTGTATAGACGAGGGATGACTGAGCAGTGGAACAGTAATAGAGCTTGAATAAATGTTGATTGATATAGAAAGAGATGAAATGGAATTTCTACCTCACACCATACAAACTCCAGATGGATTAAAGACTTAACTTTAAAACTTAGAAAATGTAGGAGACTATTATGTAGATGTAGGCACAGGCACAATTTTCTTAAACCACACACAAAAAGTATTGATTGTAAAAGGAAATGTTGGTAATTTGATTATATTAAAACTAAGATCTTTTGTTCATCAAAAGACACATTAAAGAAGTTGAAAAAAATTAATTATAAATCAGCAGAAGATATTTTCAAAAGTGCACAGTTGACCAAGAATTAGAATTAATAGGATATGCATATATATTTTTAATTTATTTTGTATTCCCTACAAATCAGTTAAGAAGAGTGCAACAACCCAATTGAAAATGGCCAAGAGTCAGTAACAGGCATTTTATTTTATTTTATTTTTGGGTTGTAGTCTCACTTTTGTCGCCCAGGCTGGAGTACAGTGGGTATGCTCATGGCCACCACAGCCTCAACCTGCTGGACTTAGGCAGTCCTTCTGCCTCAGCCTTCCAAGTAGCTGGAACTACTGACACATGCCATCACGCCTGGCTAGTTTTTGTGATTTATTGTAGAGATGAGGTCTCACCAAGTTACCTAGGCTAGTCTCGAACCTCTGGGCTCAGGGAGTCCTCTCGCTTCAGTCTCTCAAAATGCTGGGCTTACAGGCTGAGCCACTACGCCTGGCCAGGAACAGGCATTTTAAAGAATAGAAACATATAGGGCCAATACACATATGAAGAACTGCTGAACACCATTGGTGATCAAAACAGTGCAAATCAAGGCCATCATATTATTTGATTGGCAAAAATTAAAGAGTCTGGCCCAGTCCTAAGTGTTGGACAGATGAGTCAGTGAGATCTCTTACGTGTTGCTGTGTGAGTGTGAATTGGTGCAGTGATTTTGCAGACAGCTTGGTGTTATTCCCTAAAGTTGAACACTCACAGCTATGACCCAGCAATTCTAATCTTTTACATATACTCAAGAGAGAAACTCTTACATCTCTCTCTGTGTGTGTATATATGAGCCATGAGCAAGAATGTTTGTAGCAGCATGGTTCACAGGAATATAACTCTAGGGGTGATCCAAATGCCCACCAACAGGAGAGTGGATAAATAATGCATGTGATGTAGTCACACAGTGAAACGTAGCAGCCAAAACAAATAAGCTACAGCAATTTGATGAAACAATATGGATTAATCTTTGGAGAATATATTTAGAAAAAGTGTAATTCCTAAAAGATTACATAAAACACGATACCCTTTTTATAAAGTTAAAAACAATGAAACAGCAACAGTACAAAACATTTTAAGAATGTGAGTGTGCATGTGTAATGTATCTAAAGGAAGTCAAGGGAATGATGAATGCCGGGTTTGGGATGATGGTTCCTTTTGGTGGGGAGAAGTAGGAGGATGAGCTGGTGTTTGAGGAGCACCATAGATCAGATGTAGATTTTTGCGTGGGTCCTAGCTTTACATTTTGGGTGGTTGCTTTTTGGTGTTTGTTAAATTATTAAAAGTAATTAAATAATTGAGTGAATCAGTGTGCTTGGGCCATGATGGAACATGGGCCAATGGTATGGATGTATCATGAGCCAAGGATTATGATTAAACCAATTCTTTGCACCAGAGGCATAACAAGGAAAACATATTAAATAAACAAAAATTGTTACATTCCTCTTATAAGTGTGGCCAATGGAGTTTAAATGGCACAGTGCTTTGACACCCACGGGCATCCTTTTAAATAATGAACAAGCTATTCCTTAGAAGCTGGAGATTTTACCTACTTTCTTTTTCTCCAAAATTATGCAACCATTCCACTTTCCTCATAGTTTTTTCCTAATGCCGTTGATCAGACCAACAAGTATGTGATCAATTTTGACAAAATGATTAGTAGCTATAAACTGAAACTCATCTCTTAATGAGTGAGATGGCTGATAGTATTTTTTATGCCTTAACTAAAGGAATTGTTGAATTGTCTTTGTCCTCCCCCTGCTCTTGTTTTTGCCCTTTGGAATACTGTACTGTAAGATGGGTGTGGGTTGGCTTTTACTTATAAAATGGGAGAAAGGAGATTGTCAAGGGAGGTCGGAGTGCAGGACCCCTGCTACAGACATCTTCTCAAGCAGGTCAGGTTTAGGGATGAGTACATTTGGAAACTGAGGATCTGCTAATTATTGTTTTAAGATTGTTGGTGCCAGAGTAACTCCAAAGGTATGTGTACCTCCAAAAATTTTAATACCAGGAAGGTTCAGAATGATTTATAGAGTGAAAGAAGCAAGTATGAGAGTGCATATTTATGTATGCATGTGTGTATGTATGTATACATGCAATTAACTTAAACACACATGTCATACATATACAGGCACAATTAATTTGTATTACAAATGTAACGTATATTTCAGTATGTACATTATTTACCTCATCCTTTAAAATTACTGTTTTGTATGACTTAAACATACATACATATTAATATGTATGTATCCTTTATAAACATACATAGGTGGAGAGAGAGAGAGTGTATGTGTATGTGTCAGGATTTAGCTTTTTATTTTGAAATAATTTTAGGCCTGGGAAAAATATTGTAAGAATAGCATAGACAATTCTCATATACTCTTCCACCCAGATTTCTTCAATGTTAACATTCTGTCACATTTGCTTTCTCATCCTGTTCTAATATCATTGTTTTTTTCTGGTTGGAGAATGAATCGAAGCATTTACTTCTAAATATTTTAGAGTGTATATCCTAAAATCCAAGATGTTCTTTTGCATAACTGTAGGTCATAGTCAGGAAATTAACATTATAATCTATAGATTGTATTCAAATTTTGCTAGTGTACCAAAATGTCTCATATTTCCTCCTACCGTGTTCTGGTCTACTGTCTAATCTGGGATCATGTGTTGCAGTTAGTTATCCTGACTCTACTCTTTTCTAATCTGTAACACTTCCTCAGTCTGTCTTTGTCTTTCATGATTTTGACATTTTAATGAATACGGCTTGGTTATATGTATATCAAAGTATGTGGTCAGATATTTTTAGCAGTGCTATGTGTGGTTAAAATATGAGGAAACAAGAAAAAGCTAATGATTGCTTAGCAGAAGCTAAGGACTGATGGTTGATAATAATGGACCAGTATGTTTAAAGTGAGTGCTATGTGGTTTTTATTTTAAAAACCAATACTCATACTAATGATGATAATTGAAATTTATGGAGACATAAATTTAGATATTCCTCTGTGAAGGAAAGAATTGATGGAAAGAATCATGTCCCATGTATCTGCTTCCTTGTATGGAAGGAGAAAAAGTACTGGGAAAACAAAGCTAACAGGAAGTTACCTTTTAAAAACATGTTCTGGAAGAGGGGAAGTAATTTCTCAGGAGCTGGAAACTCCACTGAAGAATGGAGAGTAGATACTGAACACCTACTACATGTTCTGAAATGCCCTAGAAATGAGGTGAGGGCAGAAAGAACTGGGAAAACTTGAATTGAGGAGTTGGCTTTGCATATTTATTTTTATATCTGGTCTTCAGAGGGATTCCTTCAAGACCACAGTTTTGTTTTTTTGTTTTTGAGACAGGGTTTTACTCTGTCGCCCAGGCTAGAGTACCAGGTACAATCCTGTCTTCCCACAGCTTCCACCTGGGCTCAGGTGATCCTTTTGCTCAGCCTCCCTAATAGTTGGGGTTACAGGCATGCACCACCATGTCTAATTTTTTTTTTTTAAAGAGATGAGATCTCAGTATGTTTCCCAGGCTGGTCTTGAACTCCTGGGCTCAAGCTATCTTCGCACCCAGCCTCTCGAAGTGCTGGCATTACAGGATGAGCCACTGCCCTCAGCTTCATAGTTTTGTTTGTTTGTTTGCTTGTTTTTGAGTCAGAGTCTCACTCTGTTGCCCAGGCTGGAGTGCCGTGGCACACTCATGGCCACTCCAGCATCGACCTGCTGGGCTCCGGTGATCCTTCTGCCTCAGCCTTCAAAGTAGGCAGAACTACAGATGTGTGCTATGACGCCTGGCTAATTTTTGATTTATTGTAGAGACGAGGACTCACCAAGTTGCCTGGGCAGGTCTCAAACCCCCGGGCTCAGGCAATCCACTAGCCTCAGCCTCCCAAAGTGCTGGGATTACAGGCTGAGCCATTGAGTCCGGCCTGCCTCACAGTTTTGACTTGAGGTTTATCTCTTGGTCTTTGATCCATCTGAGCTCTTACTCTGATTTAATTTACAAGTACCAACATATTCTTTAAAGATGATAGGTAGGTAGGATAGTTGTCCTGTTCTGTCCTCCTTTCCACAAGTATTTTCTCACTTTCATGACTTGTAGCACTGATCTCTAAACTTAACACCTGTATGGAGAATACATTATGGGTGATATATAAGTGCATGTTATAGCACCTCTTTTCTGAAGAGCTAAAAACTTCACCTTGAATTTTAAAACCAAACACTTTTACAGAGGTTGCTTGGTGGGGAGCAAGAAGAAGACTGAGTTTTGGATCCTTTGTTTTATTCTAATTTTGGTTGGTTTACTGTGTACCTCACTGTCCAGCTGAAAACTGGGGAAATAACAAATAAGCCTTTAACTGTCTGAAGGCAAAGGAGCTGCATTTGACTTGCTCTGAGATCCAATATTTTATGATATGTTAAAAGTATCAAAATAATTCATGGGAAGAAAAGAAAAACAGGAGAGGAAAGTGCATTACAATAAGGGGAATCAATTTCTGGTGGAGAATCACTTTGATAAGTATAATGTTTAACTATATTAACCTAAATGTCATTTTTCTCTTTTAGTTAACTCTGTGGGTTTACTTTGAGAAGGGCTGCTGTGTTATAAATTGAACATATAACAAAGGCATTAAATATTAATGTAGCATTTGTTGCAACTTGACTGTGCAAAATCATATGGCAGAAGCAATGTTTATACTTGTTTTGAAATTCTTTGGCCTATGCTTCTGGGTGTTGAGACCAGTGAATTGATAAATTCCTTTGGGAATTTCTGGTGTGCATGTGAATTTAGACTTCTATTTATGTATCGGGATGTCAGAGGGGTGTGTATGAGGAGGAGGACAAGGAATTTATAGGATATTTTTGAGGCACCATATCTTTTATGCAAATCTGGGAGCTTAGCTTTAGCAAGATAGATTTTTATTTTTAACCACACTTTATTCTGTTTCAAATATAAGGCTTTTGAGAAATTGGAAGAAAGTATTAATGCTTTCGACAGTGCAGGGTATTTTGGTTGACTACTTAAAAACTTGCACATAGCATCTGTGATGCACTATATGGGAATTTATAGCATGGTACTTTATTTTTCCTGTCATGGCTTTTATGAGAAAATGTTTCCACTTTGCTTAGTGATTTACAGAAGATTACCCATGTTTTGTTTATCACTAGTTAATGCTTTGCAAAGTAAGATATTTCGGACTTTGAGGATGGGGTTTTCACATGTGCTGGAATCACTTTGACTCCATCGTTTCAAGACGACGTAGCCTATCCTTTCGTTGTTTCTTATTAACTGCTTCAGAGCCTTCATGGCTAGTGAGGCAAGGCTCTCATTCCTCTGAAGTTGAACTGTGTTTGTGCTGGAGCTTTCTGAAAGCAGAAATGAGCTCTTGGTGATGAAACCTGTTGGATTTCTGGAGGAAGCAGCTGGAGTCTTTGGCTTGTTAACTAGCAATGATTCAAGTCTTGCAGATTGTAAAGGAGCTGGTGACACCATCAAGGCAAAAAGCAGCCCCAGTGAAGGAAGGTAGGATCATTAGCAGAGTCAGAACACTTTGAAGGCACTCGGATTTTGATAAGTATCGACCTAAAGGACAGCTGTAAGAAGGAGCTTGGAGTCTCCATGTATGCTTCTGCTTTTCTGATGTATTAGGTTATCTGGAAAGGATCAGGTAACGGCATAATTGTCAACGTTCCTCATTATTACTGTTTTTAAACTAAAAATTAGAAGCATTTTATTTTATTAAAAGGTACGGAGAAAAAGGGGAGGTTATCATGCTGCTGCTGCAATAGAATTTTTCACGTTGTAGAGATTCTCTTGCATTATGTATTTGGAGGGAGAAGAATAATTTCTATAACCTCATTTCTTTTAATTTTAAAATATAAATATTTCATGGCAGGAATCAGAAGAGAGCAGGCTAGGATTCTACCAACGGCAGGGCATAAGAACTAGATGGTTCTTATTTGTGGTAATAGCTGATAAAATATAATAGCTACACATATGAATTTAGCCAATGAGTGGTAGATTTTGTTGCCTTTTTAGTGAATAATTACTTCTGTTTATGAATATATGCCTAATCAATGCTATTTATATTAAAAACAGTCCTGTATTTATAGTATATGTCTGTTTGGGATATGCCAAGATACATTTTCAAACATTTTTTAAATTGCATGCTTGACTTACAGATCTAATGTAGATAGATCTTTGAAGAAATATTGTTTGTTTTACTTTTTAAACATGTGAAATAGTAAATCTCTAAAATGATGATTAGGAATTGATTTTCAAAAAACACAGGCCATCAACTAAGTTGACTACACTGGCAATTTTATTAAATTAGTGTTTTAAAATCAGTCAGTTGATAAATTTATAAATCAGCTTTTTAATATGTAAGATGTATTATAGCATTCTATCTTTATGGTTTGAATAGTGTAAATTTAACTCAGATGATATAAAATATAGATTATTTTAGATTTTTTCTTTTTTGTGCTGTGATCTGTATTTTGCAGCAAAGCTTATGAGAGTCATTAAAGTAAATGATTTAGAGTGACCGTTTGAATTGAGCCATATAGAATGGTCAACTATATAAGAATATTAGAGCTGAAAGAAACCTTAGACATCTTCTTGTCATTTTATGAAAGAGTGTGGTATTGAAATGACTGAACAGAAATGCATTTCAAAAAGCAGAGAGAAACTGTTGTCATTTACCTGTGAGATGTGCTGGCATATTTTGGGATGCTTACAGTTATTTGCCTCCTGCTTCCTCCTCCCCTTTCTTCTGAAGCAGAAGACTATATTCCCACCTTTAAGTAGCAGGATTCTAACAATTAGGCATTAAAAAAAAAAAAAGAAACCAAAACCAAAACGCTGCTTTTACTATTTCAGGAGAATATAAATTAGTTAATTTAATCTCAATCTGTTTGAAAATGTCAGATTCATACTATTTGACCTTTAAAATCAGAATTTTTTATTGGAATGTTTCTTCTAGTTTTTATGTTTTTAGTCACAATCATAGTTACTTGGAATGTACCCAGGGAAAAGAATATTTTTTTCTTGCCTTTTAAAATGCATATATAGAGAGAGATACAGCTCAAAGATGACAGGAAATGCTATATGAATATAGAACAGATACTACCAAAAGATACTGTATACTAACGTAGTAAAACAGCTTTTATTTACATACCTTAAAAATTTTTTTCAGACAGATTTTTTTTTGTGACAAACAGGAAGCTTATACAATACATTTTTTTCCCCTTGAAGCTTGCTTTTTCAAACCTCTTCTAATAATGTTCTTAGTTATTTAGTCAACATATTTACTGTTAATTTTATCCTTTTGAAGAATATTGTTTCATTTTTACCAATTTTTCATATGGACAAACTCCTTGAGAAAAACAAAGTAATGAGGACAAATATAAAACACTGGCCCATGAGAAAGGAGTAATTTTTTCCTTTTTAACTCAGTTCTTGAGACTGTAGTTTAGACTTGGATGAATGTAGATGGCAACATTTCCAAGTATTATATTCACATGAATATTGTAGACAGTGTGAAAAATTGATTTGTGAAGGAAAAATTGTCTTAGAAGTATCAATGTTGAGGACAAAATAATTCTGCTAAATGGCTTGAGAAGTATTTATCAATTAGATTAGTTTTCCTTGGTGTGAGATATGCCAAGGAGGACCCAAGGGCATGGTTCAGAATTGTTCTGGGAGAGGAGAGAAATTGTAAGATTAAAGCAGGAATGAGCACTGTTTGTTAGGCCAGCCTTGTCTAAGAGGTGTTTGTGTAGCCAGACAGCCTAGCAGAGTCTGGTGGGTTTGTGGGTTTGTGGGTTTCAACATGAGGCTGTCATGGACAGAGTTAAGACTCTTTAGTCTTGTGGACCAGGGAGGGGGTAGGGTGGGTGATACCGTGCTCAATGGGGAAATCGCCTGTCACAGTTTCCCCTTGAATGCCCTCATTAGCGTACATCTTGGGCCAAGCTCACCTAGATTGACAAGGCAGGCACTTAGCGTCCAGCAGACTACAGACAACCCACGGTCTCTTCAGATGCATGCTGGATGCAAGTAACCGCTGCAGTTGTGGAACCCAGGAGCCTGGCTTTCTCCCATAAAAGCCTCATGTTTATTGGAATAAAAATGTTTTGAAAATAGTATATGTTTCTCTATCTTGTTACATAGAAGCATGCTAGATATGGTTGAATTTTTTCTTAATAATTCATATTCTTCACTTTACATTTTTTTGTGGCGTCAACAACTTGACTGTTTATTTAAATTATTCCTAAGATAAGAGTAGATTTTGAGTGAGGCCCTGAAGGTCCCTCCTGTTAGTGACGCATGTGAGCCTTGGTATCTGTCCTGAACTTTTCCTTCCTGCTTTCATTCCTTAGTACCTTTCCTCTAGATCATGATGGTAGCCTCCTCATTTTATTCAGTGGACATGCACTGAACAGTTAGCACATCTTAGATGCAAGGCTATAGAGATGTATCCTCAAGGAACTCGGAGTGGTCAGAGACAAAAGTCAGTGATTGCAATAGTATGATAGACGTTGTAATAGAGAAGGTGTCGTGTTATGGGAAACCTGAGGGGGGTGGGACTTAACTGACCCGCGAATGGTAATGAGGGGATCGGTGGAATTAAATTCTGTGGTGAGATGACAGATGCTCTCAGTGGAGCCAAGTCTCAAAAGACACGTAAAGGCCAACTCGCTTGGGGAGAAAGAGCTTGTCTGAGCATCCCAAGTAAAAGAGTCATGGAGACGAGAGGGCAGAGTGTGTTGAAATAGCAAGTTGTTAAGCATGGCAAGAAGTAGGTGAAGGCTGGGGGTGGGTGGATTTGAGGCTGGAGGGAGCGCAGGCCCCCGGACAGAAAGACACCGTGGAAAGACCTTGCAGCTTCTCTCGGGTGATGGTGGGAGGAGGTGAGAAGCCTGGTCACTTGACTCTGCTCCGTCCTTTCGTTGCTGTCTGAAATAGCTTTCGGAAGCAATTTTCCATAACACTTAGACTCGGGGCTTAACCTATGGAATATTTCCAGAGATTCAATATTTCTGTCTGTGTCACCAGCTCTCTCCACGTACCCTCTGCTCCTGCTACATCAGGAGCCTTGCTGTTGCCCAGATGGGTGGCTCTGCCTGGCTGGCGGCTTCTTCTTTCTCCCTCAGCTGCATTCCTGCTCAGAGTGGCCTGCGAGGCTTAAGTGTCATGCCTTCTAGAAAGCATGTCTCCTGACTTTTTTTACCCTCCCCTTTCTAGGTCAGATTCAACACTTTCTTTGTATTCTTTAGCATTTTGCTTTTGCTTTTATTACTGTACTTTAAAAACTCTCATAGATATGATTGTACTTACTAAATTGACCGATAAATGTTAATTGCAGTACATTTATTGATTTGATTTACTGAATATTTTTACTGTGTTTTAGATAGTTAAGGTTGTCATAATGTGATCTTAAGTAAGTGAAATATTATAGCTAGTAACAGTGGACAGAGAAATATGTAAATGAACCATTTGAGATGTATTATAATGGTTTTCAAAGTACTTTGAATGGATAGATGATGGCTTTCAGCTTATATTTAAAATGTACCCTTATTCTGTTATATATATTGACTATTTAAGCCTGAGAAACTGAAGTCATAGCATTTAACATACTTTATTTGATTGTAGGTTTGTAGTTCTTTATGATTTACAAGGAGTTTCATGCTCTTGATTTTAAAAAGTACCATGATAAGAACTATTAATGAGAATTTGAGAAATGGCGGCTTGTGGCAAATACTGTTTACTGTTCACCCAAATATTCTCTCTTAATCTTTACTAATAACAGAACGTTGTTTTTGTTTGAAGTGATCTTGTGCTCAGTTAAAAACCAAACCAGCAAATAAACTCCATTTCCTGAGATGTAAGCAAAAGCCTGCTAAGGGTTTCTGGAAAGGTTTTGCCTTGTAAGAGGGTTGTCACCTTGGCTTTCCTGTTACATCCTTCTTTCTCTCTGGTATGTGAGTGCAATTCCTGGAGTTGTGGCAGCCACAAAGTGACCATGAGAACAAAAGCAACATGGTGGAGGAGAAATACAGAGGCCAGTCTTTTGTGACACCAGTGACTCTAGTGAGCCTTTGTACCAACCCTGACTTACCGCTAGTCTTTTTGGTTTATTACTTGCAGTCAAAGTAATCCTCAATCACATCGTATCCAAAATGATAAAGAATAAGAGTAGAAACACAAGTAAGTGTGCCATTTAAATGTCAAGTCTTCTGGTATACAACTTGAACACTGTTACGTACGTAGTCTTTGTTCTGTGCTGGGATTGGGCAGTCTTAGAATTAGCATATGGACGAAGATGGAACGCAGATATGGCCATTATAATGTGGTGGGAGGGATTCTGATTAATGCTTGTGAATACCTGTGACTTTAGGCAAGTCAGTGAAGGTCTCTGTGTCGTGGTGTTTTCCATCAATTATCTTATTAGATGTTCTCTAAGATCTTATAGAGCACTGGCATTCATATTTTACTTAGTATCTTGAAGCCAGCTTTGTTTTTTTATGGTGACCTCTTGGATTAATGTTAATTCATTATGCGTACCTGTGTTCACTCTTCCCATGTGCACACACACGTACACACACAATGGTAATTTGGGTGACAGTAGTCTTAGAAAGTTGTGCATTTGGCTTACTTATGAACAGCTATTAGAGATTTTCACAATTTATTGCAAAGTCAGTACACACAGCATGTAAGTGGTTTCAGGATGAAGAAAGGCAGCATGGAGGAGGGGAGTTAAGAACATGGACTATAGTCAGGCAGACTGAGGTCTCAGTCCTGGATTTGCTCACTCACTAGCTGTGTAACCTTAGCAGGTCCTGGGACTTCCCTGTGCATCAGTTTTTTTAATCTGAAAAATAACATGTGCTTCCCTGGGGTATTGTAAGGGCCACGTGGGATGATGCATGTGAAGGACTTGCACTGCCTCTTACAGTGCAAGGGCTGCATGTAGGCTGCTGTTGATGCCTTTGTTGGTTTTGTTATTTTTATCATTGTTGTTGTTACTGTTGTTGATAATGCACTCCTGGTCTTTCAGATGAGTACCAACTTATTTGTACGTGTTTATGTCTGGGCCAGAATACAGGGCTCTGTGGACAAAAGTCTGATTCAATATAGTGATGTTCGTTCATCCTTATGACAGTGTCAGTTCATTTGTATTTGGAAAACTGTAAGCAGTACATTTACTCTTTAAATTTAGTTATGTAATATTTGAAGTTGAAATTGTATGTGTGTTGTGGGCACTTAGTTGATAACATTTTTATCAAGACTGTTTTAGAGAGATATGCTTAGTGCAGATCATAATTAATAACCTGTTTTAAGGAAAAACGAATCCATTTTATTTCGTTTATTGGCCTAGTGTAACATTGTCTTAACTGTGGTAAAGAGGTTTTTAAGTAAGGTGGTGAGATAGCAATCCGTCGTTGCTTGAAACTCTAAATGATTTGGAAGGTTTTCTTTGAATTGTTTAAGCTTTTAAAATTGTAAATAGTTTTCAATTATTATTTGTCAATTACAGATAAAAGTAAATTATAATGATGAAAACCAAAATTGACTGCAGTGGGCTCCCTGAGTATTCCTCTTGGGAATACCTTGGGAATACCTGTCTTGCTGTTAGGAAGGCAGGGCTGTAGCGTCCTGTAGGCCATGGTGTGAACTCTCCAACATGGCGGCTGCTAGCCAATGAGGTTAGTTAAATAATCAAAATTGAGTATAATAGAAAATGTCGTTCCTCAGCCCTACCGCATATTAAGTGCTCGATAGCCAGATTGCAGAAAGTTCTGCTGTACGGATGGGCTAGGCCTTGACTCGGCTGCTCATTAGTCATGTGACCTGGAACCCTTCTTTATTTCTTTGTGCCTCAGCTTTCTCCTAAGAAAGTTGGATTCATAACCTCAGACAAACGTTCTCATAGGGTCGTTACTGAGGATTAAGTAAGTCACCTTTGGAAAGGGCTTAGAACAGCCGCTGGCTCATAGTGAGTATGTGTTGTTGGTCAGATAAACAAATGGGCAGTGGTCAGATTTATTATGCTTTATAATTTATTCATGTGTATTGATGTTTTTACCCTTTCTGTATATTTTGTTGCCCCTTTGAGGAAATATTTATATATGCCAACCTGTTTGAACGCAATTTCCATTTTTATATTTTACCACAATTTCAAATAATGCTTCTGTCACACACGCCAGCCTAGAAATGTGTAACGAGTGCTCAGTGCTTTTGGGGTGAAGCCCCGTCTCCTTTGCCAGGCACGTGGAGAGTTCCAGCCCGCCCTTCCCAACTCATTTCTCACTGCTGTCCAATCCTAGCCCTTTGTTTCATTTCTCAGTTAATCACTGCCTAGGTTGTTAAAAATACTTGATGGTGCTGGTTTCATGTCTTCCAGTGGTATGTAAGCTCTCCAGAATTGTGGTGTTGTTATCTTTTCATATAATAAGAGCTCAGCATATGCTTGTTGAATAACGGCACTTCAGTTTTTAAATTGCATTCAGTATTTCTATTAATACCAAAACTGCATTTGTTCAAGTAATCTCTGAAGTAAAGAGAATCCAAAACCCATTCTGCCATCTGTGGTGTCAGGATCTGAAATGTGCTCCTTCTACAAGCCTCTCCACCTCTGCCTGTGTCTGCTCAGCAGTGTGGGGGCCAGATAGTAGTTCTGATCACTACACGTCACCACCCTACAGCGCAGGGCCGTGCATACCCCCACCGCAGGCCTTCTCTGGGTGACACGTCCTTAAAGGATGCAGATCTTTTCTTGGTTTCGCACTTCTTTAAACTATCTCCCATGCTCTTTGGTCTGCTGTAAGTTGCTCCCTTCTGTGCTCTTCCTGGTTTTTATCAAATACATATCACATGAATGTAACAAGGGTCAAAGAGATAGGAAAACCACCTAATGCAAGCTTAGTTTGTACTATGTTTCTATGGTAGTGACATCTAGGTATGGTTTAGGTTATGTTGTACTTTAAGCAGGTTATTACCGCCCTATGAGAAAGAAACTGTAAAAACTTAACTTCTGTAGACTGATGTATACCTATTGTGTAGTAAAATCGTACAGCATCTCTCTTTGTTATTATGAGCTTAATACATAACAATATAGGTGGCAGATCCAAAATTAGCCCACATCAGTGGCTGTACTTCAGATAGCATGTATCGTCACAAAATGCTGTGCAAGTTACCATGTATTATGTTGATGGAGAAAGAGTGGACATTATGGAATCAACAATACGAATCACAGTTGTGTATGGTCTGGCGGTATAATTGAAGCTGCTCAGACATCCTCTGAGGCAACTTTCTCAGGTTTCTTAGAGATGCCATAGGGAATAACTGGGAACTGGTAGAGCGGATGTACTTAGTTCCACTTGGAAACAATTTAGAGTAGCTCTGTGAATGTATCTCTACTTATTACCTTATAGCAGTGGTCCCCAACCTTTTGGCATTAGGGACTGGTTTTGTGGAAGACTTTCCACAGACCGGGGCTGGGGGTGTGCAGTCACACCTCACAGCAATGTTCATCTGTATTTGAGGCTGCTCTTGGTGCTAGCATCACAGCCTCAGCTCCACCTCAGATCATCAGGCATTAGATTCTCATAAGAAGCACGCAACCTAGATCCCTCATATGTGCAGTTCACAGTAGGGTTTGTGCTCCTAGAAGCATCTAATGCCACCGCTGATTTGACAGGAGGAGGAGCTCAGGCGGTAACATGAGCAATGAGGAGTGACTGTAAATGCAGATGAAGCTTCACTGGCTTACCTGCCACTTGCCTCCTGCTGTGCGGCCTGGTTCCTAACAGGCCATGGACTGGTACTGGTCCATGGCCTGGGGATTGGGGACCCCTGCGTTATAGCACGTATATTTATGATTTTTGAAGTGCTGCATCCTTTATTAAGCTGTGAGCTACCTGAGGGCAAGGACTGCAATTCATTTGTCCTTTTGGGGAAAAGTTAATTCTGGAGAATGAGTGAGCTCATGAGCTTGCTGGCCTTTGCTTCTCTGTAGCTTATCATCAAAGGGAGGATTGCATGTGTGGGTAATAGAGAATTGATAAATTTAATCAGTTGCCTAATTACTGAGAGGATTCAATTCTTACTTGATATTATTTTATTACTGAAACAGACTGCCCAGTAGACATTATGAAAATTCTCTAGAGAACAATTGGGTTTGTACTGAGTTGTTTTACTTAGAACACCATTTGGAATTAAATGTTTGTTTGTACCACTATCTTGATAAAATTTAAATGTGCTGAATGTCTTTATTCAGATAACTTGTTGCCCTTTAAAAGTAGGCTGCTTGAGTATTGTTTCTCTCCCACTTGGCAGACACCAGATGCAGTGATTAATAAAGGTCATTATGTTACTTAGTCATGGAGAGCTTTTAATGACTTTTACCTGAACATCTGCTAGTTATCACTGCAGTTACCAGAAACATCTAATAAAATATGCATGCCGTGCTTTGAAAATCTGTCTTAGATTCATCTAAATTTCTACCTCAGAACATTTGAATATTCCCTTAAGTTTTAAATAATTGTGCGAAAGCACTTATTTTAAAGTGGACAGTCCAAAATGTCAGTGAAACCCTGTGTTGGAATGGCAGTCCTTGATGGTCCTAGCTTCCTGCAGGTTGACTCCTCAGTAGTTGGCGTTGTCTGTGCAGAATTGATGGGGGAGACAGTGGCTGTTGTGCTTCTTTTTGTCCTGTGACACCTGCACTTGGAGATGTGGGATCCGAGGTTGAGCTAGAAAGGAGGAAGCGCTTTTCCTAGACGCTGGGAGAAAGTTGAAAAGCAGAGAATGAGTATGTTAACTGCGGGGTTTTTGAAAGCAGCACAAAGTATTGGTAAAAAAAAGAAAAACAAACTTTTTATTTTGAAATAATTATAGAGTCATAGGAAGCTGCAAAACATTGTACAGAGATGTCCCATTTAGTTTTTACCCAGATTCCCCCAATGGTAACCTTTTTATATAACTTCAGTTAAATATCAAAACCAGAATATTGACATTGTTTCAATCCACAGACTTTATTCAGATTTCACCAGTTTTACATGCACTTGTGTGTGTGTGTTTGTGTGTGTGTGTGTGTGTGTGTGTGTGACTCTATGCAGCTTTTTTGGTATAGATCCATGTAACCACCATTAGGACCAAGCTTCCAGAACAATCTCACCAAACATATTCCCCAGCGCCACCCCTGTGCATTACAGCCTCTCCCCTCATTCTCCCTGCTCTTTCCTGACTTCTTACAACCACTAATTTGTTCTCCATCTCTATAATTTGGTCATTTTGAGAATGTTATATAAGTCATGCATAATCATATATTGTGTTACCTTTGAGGATTTTTCCTTTTTTTTAACTTAGTAACCATGCAAATTGTTTCATATAGCAATAGTTTGCTCCTTTTTATTGATGAGTAGTATTCCATAGTATGGATGTACCAGAATTTGTTTAACCATTTACCCATTGAAGGATAGTTGGATTGTTTCAAGTTTTTGATTATTACAAATAAAGCTTCTGTGAGCATTCAAGTATAGGTTTTTGTGTAGGTGTAAATACAAATTTCCATTTTCCTGGGATAAATACTTGGGAATGTGATTATGGATCAGTTGATGTCTGGTTCTTCAAGAAGCTACCAAAAGACCAATACTACTATTCTTCCAAAACATATTTACTAATGCTAATAAAACCAGACCACTCAAGGAGTTAGTCACCTTATGATTGTTCTCTGTTGAATCCCATGTTTACAGATCAAGAGACAATGAAGTGAAAATTTGGCAGGAAAAACAGACAAGTTACAGAAGAAGAACAAATGGCTAGTACCACATGGATGCTGAATGTCATGTCAAGGCAGCCCAGGAGACTTGGGCTTTGTGGGGCAGATACCATAGCCAGGCAATGCTGTGAGTGGCCCTGGTCTTCACTTTCCCATCAGCCATACTTAATCTGCATCTTCATCCTTAGGTTCAAGAGCCAGACCAGAAGAAAAAAGAAAAGGGGGACTCCAGAATGGGTGTCACCAGTGTAAGGAAAGCACAAGTTTTCCTTTAGGCCATTGACCAGAACTGTGTTGCCTGGCTACCACTAGCTGCAAGGGAGCCTGGGAAACCAATGTTTTTAAACTTGGGACATTCTTGCTAAAAAGATCTGGCATTCTATTAGCAAGGAAGATGTGGGAATATTGGCTAGGAACAGCAATGTTTGGATGAGAATGCAGATCTAAACAATAATAAAATATTGTGTCAAGACTGGCTAAAATTTAAAAATGTGGCTAATGTTCAGTGTGATGAAAAAGGTGCTTGCACATTGTTGGTAAAAGAACAAATTGGTATACTTTTTTTCTTTCTTTCTTTTTTGCTGATAAATAGTCATGTTTAATGATACATTGTTCTTCACAGGGATGACTACAGAAACTTCTAATCTATAATCCAGGGCTATACAACCACGCAGCACAAACCAATGAGCCGGATGTAAAATAAACTGGCTTCTTACCACCAACTACCTTATAAACACTGCAACCTTTCTTCTCTCCAAAATGACCCTAATCATACATGAAAACAGCTACTGTAGGGAAAGCAGAAACCTAGCTATGTAGACAAAAGTAAAAATCAAAGGAAAAATAGCAATTCAGTGGTTAGTTGGTGAAAGCAGGGATTTCGGTACCCTTCACTTTGCTGGTTTGGTCTTATTCTTGTTCTTTTTGTCCCT
>CAUYQG010190418.1:0-21172 GCA_963574415.1 Tarsius wallacei | reverse complement strand
CGGCCATCGCAGCCTCGACCTGCTGGGGCTCCAGCTATCCTTCTGCCTCAGTCTTCCAAGTAGCTGGAATTACAGGCGCGCGCTACCACGCCTGGCTAATTTTTTGATTTATTGTAGAGATGAGGTCTCGCCAAGTTGCCCAGGCGGGTCTCAAACCCATGGGCTCAGGCAATCCACTCACCCTCAGCCTCCCAAGGCATGGGATTACAGGCTGAGCCACCGAGCCCGGCTTAGAAACGTTTGTTAGTAGAAAAATATGAGGTCAGGAGGAGGTGAAACAAGCTAATTTTATATGTGACAATGAATTTTTTTTTTTTTTTTTTGAGTTGGAGTCTCATTCCGTCGTCCAGGCTGGAGTGCTGCGGCATGCTCCTGGTCACCGCAGCCTCGACCTGCTGGGCTCAGGTGATCCTTCTGCCTCAGCCTTTCAAGTAGCTGGAACTACAGGCATGCGCTACCATGCCTGGCTAATTTTTTGACATATTGTAGAGATGAGGATTCCACCATGTTGCCCTGGCTGGTCTCGAACCCTGGACTCAAGCAATCCTCTCGCCTTAGCCTCCCAAAGTGCTGGAATTATAGGCTTGCGTCACTGCGCCCGGCCGTGACAATGATATTTAAAAATTATATATATGGGGAAGGGGTCTTAAAAAGTATATATGTTTATTATTACTCTTTGCTTATTTATCTGCTGTGGTCTGTTTTTCTCTTGGTAATATATTCGGTGGCTCAGCCTGTAATCCCAGCACTTTGGGAAGCTGAGGCGAGTGGATTGTCTGAGCCTGAGGGTTCAAGACCAGCTTGGAAGACTTGGCGAGACCTTGTCTCTACAATTAAAAAAAAAAAAGTGGCCGAGTGTGGGAGTATAAGCTTGTAGTTCAGGCTACTTGGAAGGCTGAGGCAGAAGGATTGCCAGAGCTCAGTAAGTCGATGCTGGGGTGGCCGTGAGCATGCCACTGCACTCCAGCCTGAGCGGCAGAGTGAGATTCCAACTCCAAAAAAAAAAAAAAAAGTAAAATTCCTTTGTTATATTTACTTCCCAAATATATCAGTTCCTTTTAAAAATGTTGTTGGTATGGACATAGTTGCTCACACCTGTAATCCTAGCACTTTGGGAGGCCAAAGTGAGAGGATTACCTGAGCCCAGGAGTTTAATAACAGCCCGGGAAACACAGCGAGACACTGTCTCTACATCAAATCAAAAAGTTAGCTGGGTGTGATGGCACATGTAATCCCAGCTACTTGGAAGGCTGAGGTGGAAGAATCACCTGAGTTCATCAGGTTAAGGCTATGGTGGCAGTGATCGTGCCACTGCACTCCAGCCTGGGTGACAGAGTAAGACTCCACCTCAAAAATTTTTTTTGTCAAATTTGTTGATTTTTTTTTGGTGTGTGTGTATTTGTCACTTCTGACTTTAGGCTAATATGTCCCTTATCTAGACCACAGTTTTCAAAACCATGAACAGACAACAAGGCCTTCTCTGGAGTGGCCTAAAGCAAAGTTGAATTTTCACTGCAGATTCATCTCAGATCCTTGCCAGTTCTACCTACAATTAACCTGAGTACAGGGGCAGGGAGTGATGTGGAGATTCCAGTTCATGCTCAGGTGAACTGGAGGTAAAAATTTTCCACTCTTCTTCCTTTTTTTGAGTTGAAGTCTTGGTCACCCAAGCTGGAGTGCGGTGGCATGCTCATGGCGACTGCAGCCTCGACCTGCTAGGCTAAGGTGATCCTTCCACCTCAGCCTTCCAAGTAGCTGGAACTGCAGGTGTGTGCTACCACGCTTGGTTTATTTTTTTGATTTATTGGAGAGACAAGGTCTCACCAAGTTGCCCAGGCTGTTCTTGAACCCCTGAGCTCAGGCAATCCTCTCGCCTCAGCCTCCCAAAGTGCTGGGATTACAGGCTACCCACCCTTCTTAACCAGCAAGGAAAAATAAGAGCTGGCAAGAGCTCTAGACTTGATTACAAATGAGATCCACAGTGGGCTACCTGGTACATCCTATACATTCAGAAAGTCTTTCGGGTCTGTGGCAGACTGTCTTGGATCCTAACTTATATAAGCCAGTTCTGCTTTAGCCAACAGACTCTGACAGGACCAGATGCTCTAGACTGGATGCTTCATATAAAGTGCCTGGTCACATCTCAGTGCCATTACATATGCCCTGAGGGTTGGTAGAATGTTATACTAGATCTGTAAGAAATGGAAACCCTCTTGTCTTTAACTTCATTATATATACTAATGGAGAGAAATCAAAGAATTTGGATTTTAGTATTAGTCCCGAAGAAGTGGAGTGTCTGAAAGAATGAAGGATTAACACACACCTGATTTCGAAGAGGCGGCTGCTGTGATGGCCGATCCCTGTGTGTGTGGCTTTCTCGAGTTATTGCAGATGCACCAGAATCTACATGAACAGAACCTACTGGAGTGGGCTGAAAAAAATGAAGCAAAAAGTCAGAAGGAAGAAAATAGGTCCAACTTGAGGCACCTGCCAAGGGCAGTTTCATTCTAATGCTAATGCAGTAAAAATAATTTTTTTCAGCTACCAAGAGCAGTTTCAAGTCTTCTTGTCTTCTCAGTTTGCTTATCTGCAAGGGGGAAGTAGCCTGGTCCTCAATAGTTCACTGTAGAGTAGCTTACCTTTGAAAATAAGAAACCATCCTACAGAGATATCTGTTAGCATACTCTGGTCTTGTGATCCCCTGGCCAGAACACAAATCTAAAACTTCCTATGTTGCCGAGTTCCACTCTTACAGAAGTCAAGTGCTTTAGCAGCACAAGTAGCACCAACTTTGAATCATTCGAATAAAACTTCTTCTAAGCTGGGCTCGGTGGCTCAGCCTGTAAGCCTGCGCCTTGGGAGGCTGAGGTGAGTGGATTGCCTGAGTCCGCGGGTTCGCGACCCGCCTGGGCAACTTGGCAAGATCTCATCTCTACAACAAATCAAAAAAATCAGCCGGGTGTGGTAACGCATGCCTGAAATTCCAGCTATTCGGAAGGCTGAGGCGGAAGGATCGCAGGAGCCCAGCAGGTCGAGGCTGCAGTGGCTGGGAGCAGCCACTGCACTCCAGTCTGGGTGACAGAGTGAGATACCAACTCAAAAAAAAACAACAAAAAAAAACTTCTTCTAGAAATCTGGCTTGAATTCTGGTATTATAGGACACACAAGTTAAAAATACACAATTCCTAAACTTCCTAACTCCAGTAAGAGCAACCTATGGCAACACCCTGAAAAGGTTGGTAAACATATAAAGTCTACAATCAAAGGAATGCTTTTTTCAAAGACTCCAGCAGAAAGACTGGTAAGTAAAGAAGTGGGGCAGTGTTGGTTGGAGAAAGGAGGTGATAAGGTAAAAACAGGATACTTACAATAGGCCTTCCGACCCAATCATAGGCGTAGTCAAAGGTGTAGCCTTTCCTTTCAAAGAGGTCTGTGAAGAGGGTCCGTAAATACTCATAGTCAGGTTTTTCAAAGAAGTCTAATCGCCTGACATAGCGAAGGTAAGTTGCCATCTCCTCTGTTTGGAAAGAGGTGAAAGGTCATGCTCATTAGCTGAATGTTTCCCATGGTGGGTAGGGGGTGTATTGGACCACACAAGGGATATTTATACAGATTATCTGACCCGGGTATTTTCTTTATGGGTCAAACAAAAGTGATAAAACTTTTGTCTAGGTAGCAGTAAAAAGAAATGTAAGTTATCCCAATAGCACCCTTAGCTAGAGATACCAAGTCATGGTTCCACCTGCTTTCAAGGCTCAGTCCCATTGACTGGAGTATCCTTTCAGCATCCTACCTGGAAAATTCTCACAGAGAGCGTCAATGGGAGTATTCCTTTTTGTGTCACCAATTTTTTGATACCTCTCTTTTAATGTATCCGCCTGTAGAGAGTAAAGAGGAAAGTTATTTGGAAAGAGGAGTTAAGTATGAGAAGTTCAGTATGTTTTTGGACACAATGATTGTTTCACTCAAACTGACAGGATTTGCTAGTCTCACTTTTTTTCTAACACTAACAAGAATTGTAGTAGATATTTAGATATGTATAAACATCTGCTGTGCTCTGAGAGTTTTACTTGTAAAAATAGTAGTCTCAGATAAACAATATCAAATATAATGAAATAAGTGGCTAGATTAAGAAAATAAAAATATTATGTGGCAATATTTTCAAAATTGTAATCTCTATGGCTGGTAGGGTTCAATGTGAGTCAACATTTTCCCTCTTGGATCAGCTTTAAGATAAAAGAATTAACCAGGCATGGTGGCTCAAGCTTGTAATCCCAGCACTTTGGGAGGTGGAAGCAAAAGGATTGCCTGATCCCACAGGTTCAAGACCAGCCTGAGTAACATGGTAAGACTCTACAATAAATTTTTAAAAATTAGCTGGGTGTGGTGGTGCACATCTATAGTTCCAGTTACTTAGAAGGCTGAGGTGGAAGAATCACCTGAGCCCAGCAAGTTGAGGCTGTGATGGCCGTGAGTGTGCCACTGCACTCCAGCCTGGGCAACAGAGTGAGACTCTGACTCCAAAAAAAAAAAAAAAGATAAAAGTATGGCTAATCCAGATGGGGGAAATGGATGGTTCCACAACATACATTTGAGAATTTAATTTTAAAAATAACAAGGTGTGAAAAAATGCCTTTCAACAAAGTACTTCCAGAGGGAAATAGTTATCTAAGGTAATGGCCATGGCTAACAAGTTTGGTGTATGTCAGTGGCTCAAAGCAGTCCATCTGATATGCTCAGAACTGTAGTCAGAGGGCTTCTGGACCTTGGACCAACAGTGGGCTCTCAAGGACTCTTGTCAGGCTCTACCTAGCCTGTGGCACTAAACAACAGTTTTCTGAAGGAAACTGGAGAAAGTTTAGATTTACAACTACCACTAAAATAATTCACGGACCACGAGAGTTTCAAGCGATTAATAATACAATAGGTAGGGCTTGATGGCTCAGCCTGTAATCCAAGCACTTTGAGAGGCCAAGGCAAGTAGACTGCCTGGGTCCATGGGTTCAACCAGCCCAGGCAACTTGGCGAGACCTCATCTCTACAATAAATCAAAATTAGCCAGGCATGGTAGTGCGTGCCTGTAGTTCCAGCTGCTTGGCAGGCTGAGGCGAAGGATCACCGGAGCCCAGCAGGTCAATGCTTGGGTGGCTGTGAGTGTGCCACTGCACTCTAGCCTGAACAAAAGCGTGAGATTCCAACTCAATAACAATAATAACAACAGCAACAACAACAATAATAATAATGCACTCATGCATCATTTGGCTATATGATGAAAAAGTAGGATCTGAAACTCCATTTGAAAGCTGTCAATATCAATGAGAAGATGTATATGACTAGGAAAAATCATGGAGGGATGACAGGAGAGGAATTTAAGGGCAAAAAAACAAAAGCTCAAAGAAAATGGGTACAAGTCTTACTTTTTAGGAAAATGTCCCAGAAAGCACAGCAAAATTGATGATTGGAGTATATCAAGCTACTTATTGTTTCTTTCCACACTAGCATGTTGAAATAAATTACAACTAAAACACACGCCTCACAATTAACTATCTAATGGCACCTAAAGTGGGTTAGAAGCTCACCATTTCTTAGTCCAGCAGCCACAGGCACAGAGTAATTATAATGCTTATTATTATAATAAATAATAGTTAACTCTGACATGTAGGCACTGTACTGACATATCTAAGGAAGGGCTATTTCAACTCTACACATTTTGCAAAGAATGGTTCTTGTCTAAATAGGCATTAACTCAATCATATACTTGAACAGTAATGGTAAACCTGGATTTTCATTTTAGTTCAGGCCAATCCTCAGACCAATAGTCCCTGGCCCCTAGACCACAAATCTTAGGAACTGGGCTGCACAGCAGGATGTCAGCAGCAGGCGAGCAGAGCTCCGCCTCCTGTCAGATCGGTGGTATTAGATTCTCAGAGAAAAGCGAACCCTATTGTGAGGGACTAGATCTAGGTTGACAATCGAATGCTTGATGATCCAGCCCCCAACTCACATCACTGTGAAAATATTGTCTTCCACAAAACTGGTCCCTGATGCCAAAAAGGTTGAGGACCGCTGCCTTAGGCTACATAGGATAGACAAGTATTTTCCAGTTCCCTGGAGGGGAACACCCTTCTGGCCTTTCTTGTAAAATGTACAGCAGCTGCTGTCATCAACATGTTCCAGAAATTCCCTTACATACTGGGAACACTCCTTCTGCTACATAATGGTAGCGGAGGTAGAATACCAACAGAGAGAAAAGCAGCACTACCAAGACTGGGAGGGAATAAGGGAAAAGATGATGGAAAACCCAAAGACAAAGAAGGAAACACTAAGAAAGGGAAGAAGACAAAGTGAACACAATAGTGCTTCAAAGCCCAGGCTAGCATTTACAATGTAGAATAATGTAACTAGTCCCTGTTTCTCATCTCTATAGCCAATCTTCTCTTCTATGCTTCTTAGAAACATCAAAACAGGAGCCCCTTCATTAACAATCGAGCATTGAAACAAAGCCTTTCACTGAATACTTTCAAGGATACCTTGAGTCCTTGCCAGGGTAGACTGCCTCGAAGGAAATACATGAACATATGGCCTAGGGCTTCCAAATCATCTCTCCGGCTTTGCTCTAAAAGGGAAGACAGAATCACACATTATGTTTGTAGTTATTAAAACAGAAGGGGGTTCAAAAGCAAGTAATCCCTTTAGAAACCCTCTGCTCTGGAAAGGCTCTGCTTATTATTAATAATTCTCTGTATATCTAAACTGGGGGTAGTATTTTAGATCAAAACCAAAAACAAATGTGAACTTCCTTTGTCTAGATCTGTGAAAAGAGAAAATCCTGAATTAAAACAAAGCTCAAATCACTAAACCATGAATAACACCCCTCACTCAATGCTATCACCTTCCTAAAAGTGGGACAATTTAAATGAAAAGCTATTTCCAGTATATGGTCCACAATTATACTTTAGCTACCATCAGGGAAAGTGAGCAGTAGATTAAGCAGTCAAAACTGTTAAAACAGCTTATTGTGGTTAGACCTGCAGAATGCCTAGCATACATTCTTAGTGCTTTTTATTCATCATAAAAAGTAACACTTAATTTAAAATTAACATTAAGAAAGTAATGCATAATCTCTCATCTCCCACTCCATTTATACCTCCTCCCATAACCTCCTTGAGAAAAATTTAAAATGTATTACTAAGGTGCCCCCCAATTTAGCTGGGTGTGGTGGTATGTGTCTGTTGTCTCAGCTACTCAGGAGGCTGAGGAAGGAGGGTTGCTTAAGCCCAGGAGTTTGAGGCTAGCCTGGGGAACACACTGAGATTCCATCCCAAAACCAAACAATCCAAACAAAAAAACCCAATGTCCCCGCAATCTGGGAACTTACTTAAAACAAGTTGCTAGATTTTTCTTTCCTTTTAGTTGGGAAGATAAAGATGATAAATAATTACAGAATAGTTAATAAAAGCTGCAACTTGAAGGAGGGGGACATAACATCAATAAGGGTACCTGATCTCAAACCAGGCAAAGTAGGAACCAAAGGGAGGACCAAACTTTACTTGCATGGTAACCACTTGTATACCCAATCCTGAATTGTACCCATCTTTAAAATTAAAAAAAAAAAAAAAAAAATAGCTGCAACTTATCTGAGAAAACGTTCTATACAATTATTTGATTGTCAGACTTGAATATAAGTAGTATATGTCTTCATTTCTAACTTGTCACTTATGGTTTATCTCAGACATTTTATGTGCCTATATTTCAGAATGATGTTTAAAGCTTTATCAAAATAAATTACAGAAGCAAGACTAAGATGCTACTTTCAACTTGACTGTGCTTTCTTTGTACGGAAAGTAAAACCTAAGAGCCAAAGAGGCAGGGAAAGCCACTCAGCTAACTCAGGATACAGAAGCATAATTTGTTTAACTGCTGCCTCAAACTGTAGGAAATTTGCATGAAAAAGAATAATAGTACTCTACTGGGTAGATGAAGAAAGAAAAGAGCTTTCTAAGCAGCGGTTGAAGGAGGTTTTTGGAAAGATGGTGAGTAATGGGAAGGAGAGGCACCCTGCAGAGAGATAAATAACATAAAACTGAGTTGGTGTATATCAATTGAAATACTTGAAAAAGAATAACAAAAACAGCAAGACCATCAGAATCTTTTGCCTACATGGCTTGTCTGAAGTTCGTAATAAAATATATGTAATCGAAAACAAAACAGTAGGCAGGCAAAAACAGTTTGTTAATAGAACCTAAAGTGCATACATGAAAAAAGAGAAAAGAACACAAAGGGTGAGCCAAGGGCTCCCACAAGGCAGGGCAGAGAGAGAAATCACACTCTGCTGTTTTTTTCACACAGTATCACACCTACTCATTGCCTCTTCATTTTCATATCCATTTCCTGTAACAAGAGGCCCCTTGGTAATTAAAAATTCACTAGAATTTTAGTTAGATGAACACTAGAGGGTGACCCTCTCCACATTTTCAATACTAATCAGGTCTATAGAGAAGATTTATCTTCACAATTATAAAATGAGATTACAAAGAACTAAAAGTTGAATTACCATTTGCCCCGGCAATCTCACTACAGGGATATGCCCAAAGAGAAAGAAATAATTATATTAAAAAAAAAATACCTGGACTAGCATGTTCCTTGTAGCACTACTTACAACAGCAAAATCATCGAACCAACCTAAGTGTCCATCAGTGACTGACTGAATAAAGAATATGTGGCATATATACACCATGGAAGACTATGCAGTCATCAAAGAAGAAAGAAATAATGTCCTTTGCAGCAACATGGATGGAACCGGAGATCATTCTAACGGAACTGTCTCAAAAACAAACACCACATGTTCTCAATCATAGCCAAATGGTCACAAAGATGGACACATAACACTGCAGACACCAAAAAGTGGGGAGCTGAGGCAGGGGGTTAGGGTTCAGAAATTACCTACTAGGTACAAATGTTCACTATCTGAGGAATGGACCACCAGAGATTCAATCCCCACCACTCCTACACAATAGGTTCATGTAACAAATATGTGCCCTCTGAATCTAAAAATAAAAATGGAGGAAAATGAGATTTAAAAACTTATTTGACTCACTGTAATAAGTAATAAAGTAACTTTTCGAATCTTGAGACAATGAAAAAATGTAGAATATGGGATGGTATAATAGGAAAAACATTGTTTCCTAAAACAGGTCAGTGATCTGGTCTTGGTTTAACCTTTTCATTAACTTAATCCAGTGAGAACAGGCACGGCAAAGTCATCTACCTCAGTTTCCTCAGCTGAAAATACAGTAGTCTATTTAGATTATTTGAAAAGTCTAAATCACTTTTTGTTACTTTTTTCTTTTTTTGAGCCAGAGTCTCACTCTGTCACCCAGGATGGAGTGCAGTGGCATTCTCACAGCCACTGCAGCCTCGACCTGCTGGGTTCGGGCGATCCTTCCACCTTCCAAGTAGCTGGAACTACAGGCACGTGCCACCATGCCCAGCTAATTTTCTAATTTTTGTAAAGACAAGGTCTTGCTATGTTACCTAGGCTGGTCTCAAACTCTTGGGCTTAAGCAGTCCTCCTGCCCTGGCCTCCCAAAGTGCTGGGGTTACAGGTGTGAGCACTGAACTTGGTCCTAAATCATTTTTCACAGAGTCTATACCAACTCAGTTTTATGTTATTTTTCTCTGTCAGGGTACCTCTCCCTCCCATTAGTGATCATTTTCCCAAAAATCTCCTTCAAACTGCTATTGAAGAAAGTTGACTTTTCTTTCTTCATCTACCCTGCAGAGTACTAGTCATCCTTTTGCATGCAAATTTCCTATAGTTTGAGGCAGCAGTTAAACATGTTGCACTCCTAAATTTTCCAGCTCTAAAAAAAAAATTCTAAAATCATCTGGTAATTTAAGGCATTAGGTCCTTTCAAAAAAAAAATAAGAGAATAAAAGTCAGAGCATGCTTTATTTCCATACTTCTTTGAACTCTACTCTTGGTCAATTCATTACTTCCATATACCCTCATTTTCCATTTTTTCTTTTTTTTTTTGAGTTGGAGTCTCGCTCCGTTGCCCAGGCTGGAGTGCAGTGGCATGTTCACGGCCACCGCAGCCTCGCCTGCTGGGCTCCGGCGATCCTTCCGCCTCAGCCTTCCAAGTAGCAGGAACTACAGGTGTGTAATACCACGCCCGGCTAATATATATATATTTTTTTATTTACTGTAGAGACGTGGTCTGGCCACGTTACCCAGGCTGGTCTCGAACCTGTGGACTCAGGCAATCCACTCACCTCGGTCTCTCAAAGTGCTGGGATTACCAAGCACTGGGTGCTGGGTGCTGAGTCACCGAGCCTGGCCTGCCCTCATGCCCTCATTTTTCTATGCAGTCAAAGAAGAAAAGTTTCAATACCAGTGAAATCACTAACACACAAAATTCTTCAACACTGTAAAGGCTTGCTTTCAACCAGCCAGAAAGATGTGCTTGGTCTACATGCACCACATCCCGACTTTGGGTTAAATATATTTGTCGAAGGAAAAGGGCAAGGTAATCCCATGATCTTACCCTAATTTCAACCATTAAATAATAGAAATTGGGTTGTCTCAGTGGGCCTCATCAGTGAGAATGTGGCTGCTATGGTTTGGATGTCTGTTCCACCTGTGCCAGACCTCATGTTGAAATGTGATTCCAAGCCGGGCTCGGTGGCTCAGCCTGTAATCCCGCGCCTTGGGAGGCTGAGGTGAGTGGATTCCCTGAGCCCACGGTTTGAGACCCGCCTGGGCAACTTGAGGAGACCTCATCTCTACAATAAATCAAAAAATTAGCTGGGTGTGGTAGCGCACGCTTGTAGTTCCCGCTACTTGGAAGGCTGAGGCGGAAGGATCGCCGGAGCCCAGCACTCCAGTCTGGGCGACAGAGACTCCGACTCAAAAAAAAAAAAAAAAAAAGAAATGTGATTCCAATGTTGGAACTAGGGCCGAAGGGGAGGTGCTTGGGTCATGGTGGTGGCCCCCTCATGAATATATTAATGCTCCCCCCAGGGGTATGTGAGTTCTTACTCATTAGCTCCCTCCAAAGCTGGTTGTTAAAAAGAGCCTAACACCCGCCCCACTCTCACTGTCATGTGATCTCTGCACAGCTCCCCTTTGCTTTCCTTTGTGAGTGGAAAAGCGTGAGGCCTTCCGCAGAAGCTGAGCAGATGCCGGGGCCATGCTTTTGGCACAGCTTGCAGAACCACAAGCTAAACAAACCTTTTTTCTTATAAATCACCCAGCCTCAGATATTCCTTTATAGCAACACAAAACAGGCTAAGACAATGGCTGGTGGTAACTTTGGGGTCTGGAGGCTCCTTCCCTTGTTCTCCGCCCTCACAAAATTTAGGGGTGACTCTCTCCAAGCCATTCGAAGATAAGCATCCCAGTTCTTTTTTCTTCATTACAATAAGAGGATGTAACACATTTAAAAACCAATAGTATTAGAGTTCCTATGAAACCCTCTATGATTTGAGACATGAGAAAGAGTTTAAGGAACAGTGACAACTATCTGTATGTATTCTCTGTAATATGGAGAGAAAAAAATATGGTGACAGACTGGATCTGACCTAAAAAACCCTAATACTCAGAAAATCTGGAAATAAATTCCAAGTTCCGGCAGGAATAGCAGTATACCAAGAGATGAAGGAGCCTAGACTGATGCATAGTGAATGCTCACAACATATCTTGTTGAATAAATAATAAGGTTAACTACCATAGAAAGTGATATTATGATTACCAGGCATTATGTTAAGCATTATATACATTATTCCACATACCCCTATGTTACATGTACAGTTATCATACCATTTCATACATGAGATAACTGGGGCTGAGGAAGGAAGATTGTTGAAGAGGTTACATGTACAATTATCATATCCGTTTTTTTTTTTTTTTTGAGTTGGAGTCTCACTCTGTCGCCCATACTGGAGTGCGGTGGCCGCTCCCGGCCACCGCAGCCTCGACCCGCTGGGCTCCGGCGATCCTTCCGCCTCAGCCTTCCAAGTAGCTGGAACTACAGGTGTGTGCTACCATGCCCGGCTGATTTTTTGTAGAGATGAGGTCTCGCTTGCCCAGGCGGGTCTCGAACCCGTGGGCTCAGGCAATCCACTCACCTCAGCCTCCCAAAGGCGCGGATTACAGGCTGAGCCACCAAGCCCGGCTCATATCCGTTTTTATATACAAGGTCACTGAGACTGAGGAAGGAAGGTTACTAGACCAAAATTACATAGTGAGACCCAGTATCTACAAAAATTTTTTAAAATTAGCTGGGTATGGTGGCACATGACTGTAATCCCAGCTACCTGAGAGGCTGAGGTAGGAGGATCACTTGAGCCCAGGAGTTCAAGGCTACAATGAGCTATTGTCATGCTACTGCACTCCAGCCTGGGTGACAAGCAAGACCTTGTCTCTGAAAATAAAACAAAACAAAATAAAATAATTAAGTGTTCGTTAGTATTTAAAACCCTTATATAACTAGCTATGTCTAAGAGTCTGGAACCTGATAACATTCTGCTTCTATGTCTACTCTCTAGGATGTCGGTTTTCAACACATTTTTTCAATCACCTAGGATCTTTCTTCAAATAGAATCTTCCATGGAAGCCCAAAATATAAAACAGATAAAAAGGAAAACTTTTTTGGAAAAGCTGGCAAGGGGCTCAGCATTCTGCCTACTCGGCCTCTCTACTCTTCCTTACTGTTTGTTTTTTTTTAAACAAATACTGTTCTCTGAGCAAGATCTTCTGTCTTGCTCAGAGCTTTTAGCAATATTTGCACAGATTGTATATCCTGAAAAAAATGCAAAACTCATGGTAAAGCAATATATTTTCATTCAATAAGACAGAAACTCTTTCTTGAATGATTATGCACAGAATTATGTGTAGTGAACAGAGTCTAGTCCATTTATAATGAGGCACTCTTCCTCATTGTGGACACCAGCCTCGTTTCCTTTTCAGGATTTTTTTTTCTTTTTTGAGTTGGAGTTTCTGTCGCCCAGGCTGGAGTGCAGTGGCATACTCATGGCCACCGCAGCCTCAACCTGCTGGGCTCAGGTGATCCTTCCACCTCTGTCTTCCAAGTAGCTGGAACTACAGGCATGTGCCACCATGCCTGGCTAATTTTTTTTTTTAATTGTAGGGATGAAGTCTCATCAAGTTGCCCAGGCTGGTCTTGAACCCGCAGGCTCAGGCAATCCTCTCACCATGGCCTCCCAAAGTGCTGGGATTATAGGCGTGAGTCACTGTGCCTGCTGAGGCCATCATCTTAAGTAAAACAATTCAAACACTGAAAGACAAATACCACATGTTCTTACTTACAAGTGGGAGCTAAACAGCATGCACATCCCAAAGTGCTGGGATTATAGGCGTGAACCACCATGCCCGTCCCCATTTCAGAACTGTTAGATATGGGGTCACAAGTAAATAAATACCAAATTCATTACTAAACTCACTTAAATGCTATCATCTATTTACAGCAATCCAAGTACAAACCAAGCATTTGGAAAAAATGTAAGGAATTAAGATTCCATAAACAGCCAATAAAATACTTAGGAAAATCATTAACTTAACCATCTTAATTTCTGAAGTATAGAAACCACTTAGACTTGTGAAGTCATAAGAACCAGAGTTGTAATGCACAATGAGGATAAAAGTGTTATTGGATAAAAAATTGTTATGACCCACCCCCTTTCATGGAGCAGAAAATAAACACACCTTTGCCAAGATGCGTGTTGATAGACATATATCTTGCAGTTCCAGTTAAACTTTTGTGCTCCCTATAAGGTATGTGTTTTTTGGTTTCAGGGTCAATGTATTCCTTGGCCAGTCCAAAGTCTATAATGTGTATAATATGCTCTTTCTTATTGCCTTGTCGGCCAATCAGGAAGTTCTCTGGCTTGACATCTCGGTAAATGAGGTTCTTTGAATGTACATACTCCATTCGAGAAAGCTAAAAGAAAAAAATGATGGAAACAGTTTAAAGAAGTATACTGCAAAAATACATCAAAACATTTTATCAAAGATTTTACTTACTGAAATAACAATAAAATAAATCTCTTCTTCACTATCCAGAGTCACTTTATTGACTTGTAAGCCAAAAAACACTGTTACAAATACTTAACATAACAACATCAAGATTAGGAAAACAGGGTAGGATGGTACAGTTTAGCTAAAATGATAATACAATTTTACCTTATAATGTCACAATTTGGAAATGATGAATGGAATTAGTTGTTTTTAACTGCAGAAAAGAAATATTTGATAGGAAAGGTATTCCCAGGTAGGATATCAGACACTCAGTGGCCTCTGCGATAGGTGCCACTGCCACATTCACCTCCTGCCTGCATCTTCCTCCCCATCCAGTTTTTGTTTTTATAGAAATAAGAGAAGTGAGGCCAAGAGAAGTTAATACCAGTCTGATAGCACATAGCTAGTTAGTAGCAGAGATAGCACTATAGTTTTGTTTAGTTTTGTTAGAGACAGGTCTCATTATGTTGCCCAGGCTGTTCTCAAACTCCTGGGCTCAAGCAATCCTCCCTGCCTTAGCCTCCCACCAACTGCTAGCAGGTGGACTATAGACATGAGCTACCTAAAACTACAGTTTTTGTGTTAAATATAACCCAAAATAATATTCATAAAATTATTTCAAATTTCCTTAAGTATTTCTATCTACCAAGCTTTTCTAGTTATTTAGTATAGAAAGGGATGCTCAAAGTCAATTTTCTTGTATCTCCAAATTTTTACAGGGCAGTGGGAGGAGAGACCATTACCATTTAAATCAGAGATATATTTGCATCCTTCCCCTGAGGGCATGACAAACTTTCCAAAGGAACTATTGCAACTGCTTCTTAAACTGGTGCTATTGTGTAATTTGATAGGAGCTGCAAGAGTTGCCTCTTCAGCTGTATCAGTCTCTGAGAGAACTAGAGGCCAGAGAACAAAGGCAAATTATCGGTCACACAATTTTGAAGCTGAGTGTTAGTGCAATGGGTTGCATGGCCAATCTTTCTTGGATGCAACAGTGAAAAGAAAAGGGAGACATGACAAACCATACAGCTACATGTTAAAAACCCATTAATGAAACATCAAATAGATTATTTTTATTTTTACAACTCCACCTACTCATCCTCTTTTTGCCTAAACTGTATGCTTCCACTTTAGTTAAGGGCAAAGTATTGCTCCAAGGTGCAAGTTCTTAAAACAGAACAAACTGCAGATGTAGTGCGACTTCTCTGAGTATACATCTTTTACCCCAGCCAGCTTCCCAGAATGCTATCAAGCCAGAGAGTACTAATCTGCTAGGTGTCACTACAGCTAGACCCACAGAAATGGGGCTGGGGGGGGCAGTCTATTCTTTCCCAGAATAGCAACTCCAACTTACCAACTGAATGGCTATCATTAACACCGTCTTCAAAGTAAATGTTCGGTCACAGAGGTCAAACAAGTCCTCCAAGCTAGGGCCAAGGAGCTCCAGCACCATGGCATTATATTTCCCACATGGTCCAAAGTAATACACCTGTGGGAGACCTTCACCTGAAAGCAGAGGGGAAATGGAGTACAGAGTGGGAGATACAAAACCAAAACATGAGACAACTGTAGCAGCACCGATTAAGATATAAAAAAGTACAATATGTGAGCTTTCCATTTTCTTTTATACTCCCTACTGGAAACTTAAACTGAGCACAGCTTCAATGGGAACTAATAATGGGTGGGAAAGGCTAAGTCATTGCACAATATGTTCAAATGAGCAGTTCTTTAATGCCATTGTGACAAAGGCATTTCTACTGCTATTTAAGACAGAGAATAGTTCCTGATCCATTATTGGATCTTCCCAAAGGATGCCCAAAAGTGCAATATCATAAAAGGTTCAAAGGATGGCTCACTGAGCTCAAAGTCCAGGCTAACAGACCTTGTTGCATTATCTGGTTTCGTTAACACTCCCTATGCTTACTGCCAAAGCCACATGGGCTACCTGCCCCTACTGGTCTATGGAGAGCTCAAACTGAAGAGGTGAGGTCACAGAGAGTACTGCCTGGCCCCAGGCCAGCACAACCTACTCTCTTTTCACAAGGAATCACTGTTTTCTGTTTTCTATCAGCTGGAGAAAAGCCAGCAGACACTTAACATTTGGATGCTGATAAGTAAAGATGAAAGGAAAAGAAGAGAAAAATAAATGCTGAATTTTTCCCAGATTTGAAATTTATAGCTATCAAGAAGTGAAAATCTAGAATATCTCACCCAAGTACAAATTGTTAATGAATTTCCTCCACAAGTGTGCATTGTAAATATGAGGCATTTGGTACATATGCATTAACTGCTATCATGAAAGCAATAGATACTAATGAGACTACAGAACATTAAAAAACTTATCTGGTCTCATAGAGCAGAAACATTTCCACCTTACATATTTATGTTTATCGTGTCTACAGTTGTATATGCTGTGAACTACTGTTTGCTTCTGCCTCCAAGTTTTTAAGATAACAAAATTCTCTGCATTTTCCCAGTTCCTTTTTATTTCTATTGGTAAGATAAAGACAGAGATGATGGACTTTTAATACATCTTTCTCTCCAGGGCAGGTCTTGTATATCTGGACCGAATGCAATTCACTGCTATGATGTGTGTACATTTAACTATTTCATATACTGCATCAGTCTATTTCGTTCCACTTAGCTCATGAACAATTAGAGTATTTTTTCTTTTTTTTTGTTGTTACTTAGTTTTTATTTCTCTGCAATCCAACTAGACGTGGAAGAGAATAAGGAAAATATGGAACCCAAATGACTGTAGCAAGAGAACAAAGATTATAGGGATACTGCGAGCAGTGGGCTGAAAGGATGCTCTCCTGAGCTACAGAAGGAATGGTCTGGTAGTTTAAGACAAAACAAGTCAAATTTATTAGAGTTGTCCACAGTCGGCAATGGTGATCTTCCTACTGGTCTTTCCAATCTTGGACCCAAAAGCCTCCATGGTTTGCACAACATTTATGCCGTCCTTCACCTTGCCAAAACCACATGCTAGCCATCTAACCATTTAGTCTTAGTAGTGCCTATGAAAAACTGGGAACCATTTGTGTTGGGTCCAGCATTTGCCATGGATAAGATGCCAGGACCTGCATGCTTCAAGTTCTCATCATCAAATTTCTCCCCACAGATGGACTTGTTGCCAGTGCCATTATGGCATGTGAAGGTGCCACCCTGGCATATAAGCCCTGGAACAATTCTGTGAAGAACCGTTATAACCAAATCCTTTCTCTCCAGTGCTCAGAGCCCGAAAGTTTTCTACTGTCTTTGGAACTTTGTCTGCAAACAGCTTGAAGGACATGTGGCCCAAGGGCTGGTTGCCAACTGTGATGTCAAACAATGAGGTTGATCACAGCTGAGGGAAAAAGGCTCAAGGCAGTAGCGCCTGCAAAGTTGAGTATTTTCTTTAAATGTGTTAATTCCTAGCTTTGTAGCCTCTAATATAGTATACATTGCTCTGCCAGCACAGTAAATAACCATTCAATTGTCTTTGTGGTTGTTTTGATTCTCACTATCCCCAAAAGAAAAAAAAAGATTTAAATTGAAGTGTCTTTCTTCCCTGTTGTTTTGAAGAACTCATTTTTCAGTTATTTAAAATATACAAATCTAACAATTGTTCCCAATGAATCTTCCAGATTTAGATTTTTTAAAAAGTACTCTATCCTAGAGATTTATTGTTTTTATTTTTATTTTTTGAGTTGGATATTTATTTATTTATTTATTTATTTATTTATTTGAGTTGGAGTCTTACTCTGTCGCCCAGACTGGAGTGTGGTGGCCGCTCTTGGCCACCGCAGCCTCCACCTGCTGGGCTCCGGCGATCCTTCCACCTCAGCCTTCCAGTAACTGGAACTACTGGCGCGCGCTACCACGCCCGGCTAATTTTTTATTTACTGTAGAGATGAGGTCTCACCAAGTTGCCCAGGTGGGTCTCGAACCCGTGGGCTCAGGCAATCCACTCACCTCAGCCTCCCAAAGGCATGGGATTACAGGCTGAGCCACTGAGCTGGGCCATATTGTTTTTATTAATCAGATACACGGCAAATGCAGTTTGGGGATCTTTTACATTTATATCCTACATAAGCTTTTGATGTCATTAAAATGTTATTTTCCTAATATAAATATTATATTCTTCAAAGCAGGCTGTGGCAGAGACTGTTGGTTGCTTGCCTAATATCCACGTTCCCCTTCTTTCTTTCTTTTTTTTAAATTTGAGTTGGAGTCTTACTCTGTTGCCCAGGCGGGAGTGCAGTGGCACACTCACAGTCACTCCAGCCTCGACCTCCTGGGCTCTGGTGATCCATCCGCCTCAGTCTTCCAAGTAGCTGGAACTACAGGCACATACTACCATGCCCAGTTAATTTTTGATTTATTGTAGAGACAAGGTCTTGCTAAGTTGCTTGGGCTGGTCTCGAACCCGTGGGCTCAGGCAATCCACTTGCCTTGGCCTCCCAAAGTGCTGGGATTACAGGCTACCGAACCTGGCTCCCCCTTCTTTCTTAATAACTTTTTTTTTAGAAAGCAGGATTTATTGAGAGGACAGAAAAGTTGAGTGGGAGAGGACTCGAAGGGGTTGCCCAATAACAGAACTTTTAATTGTTGCAAATAGCAACTTGCCAAGTTATAATCCCAGGCTATCTGACAATAGAAAACACCAATGGGATAGAAGCAGAACTCACTGAGTGAGTGGTTCTGTTTTCTTTTCAAGGGAGCTGACTAGAATGTGAAATGAGGCCATTTCAAAGTCCAGAAGCCATCCAAAATTACCAGATACCTTGAGGATGTAAGATAGTGCCAAGAATAGAGCAAAAAGGAAAAGAACCTGTGGAGTAAACAGGCTAGTGTTGGACTTCTCCCCTCCCCCGTCAAAAAAGACATAGTCTTGCTCTGTCACGCATGCTGGAACGCAGTGGCATAATCATAGCTCACTGCAGTCTCAGATTCCTGGGCTCAAGTGATCCTCCCACCTCAGCCACCCTAGTATACTGCTAGGTGATACAGGTGGCATGCTACTACACTTGGCTAAGTTTTTAAATATTTTGTAAGGACAGAGTCTTGCTATGTTGCCCAGCTGGTCTTGATCTTGGCCTCCCAAAATGCTGGGATTACAAACAAAAGTCACTGAACCCAACCCCCTCTGGACTTTTTTTTTTTAAATCCAAAAGAAAAATTAATCTCTACCTTAACCGAACTATTGTTATTTGGGTTTTTTTATAGCAGTCAAATATAATCCTAATTAATAAGCATATTATTCCTTCAGTAGGTTACACTGAAAATCTGGGCATAATATCTTCTTTCTAAAGTATAAGCTAAAAGTTAGGCCTCCTTAGAAATGCAATACTAGAATAATTTTCTAGACTTGCTGCCAATGCTTAAGTCAGTATCTCAATTTATTTTTTCATTTTTATTTTTATTTTTGAGTTGGAGTCTCACTCTGTCGCCCAGACTAGAGTGCAGTGGCCGCTCCCGGCCACTGCAGCCTCGACCTGCTGGGCTCTGGCGATCCTTCCGCCTCAGCCTTCCAAGTAGCTGGAACTACAGGAGTGCGCTACCACGCCCGGCTAATTTTTTTTATTTATTGTAGAGATGAGGTCTTGCCAAGTTGCCCAGGTGGGTCTCGAACCCATGGGCTCAGGCAATCCACTCACCTCAGCCTCCCCAAGCGAGGGATTACAGGCTGAGCCACCGAGCCCGGCTTGAAGCATTTCTGGTAGAGGAATGAGGTCCCACATACAAATGCTGAAAGAGCTTCAGTCAGAGTCTTGTAACCTACTCCCACTCCCAACTCTGGCAAATTCCTTAGCATCTGAGGGTTAGCTTATTCATCTATAAAATGGTTCCTTCTTATATCCAAATTCTGATTATGGCCAGGATTTCCTTATAGCTACCTCCTTGCTTCCTCTTTGTAAAGCCACACACAAGTACAAACGTAACTCACCTCTGTATTACATGAAACCTGTGTGATATCAACTCAAATGTAGTGGTACTAGTACTCAAGCTGGTAGTGGCAGTCAACTGAAAGTTTCTCTATTTAAAAATCTCTAAAACTTAAAAAAAAAGTACAGTGACTTCACCTCATACCTACTCAATCAGAATTTCTAGGAGTAGAAACAAACATAATTCCAAAAGTGATTCTGATGTGCAGCCTCAGCTGGAAAGCACTTTATCTATAGATAAAGAAATAGAGAGTATTGTTTTGTTTTGTTTTGTTTTTGAGTAGGAGTCTTACTCTGTCACCCAGGCTGGAGTGCAGTGGCACGCTCACCATCACCCCAGTGTCGACCTGCTGGGTTCTGGCACTCCTCCTGCCTCAGTCTTCCAAGTAGCCAGAACTACAGGTGTGCGCTACCATGCCCAGCTATTTTAAATTTTTCTTGTAGAGACGAGGTCTTGCCAAGTTGCCCGGGCTAGTCTCGAACCTGCAGACTCAGGCAATCCATTTACCTTGGCCTACCAAAGTGCTGGTATTACAGGCTGAGCCATTGAGCCTAGTCACTTTGTTTTATTGCTAATGTATCACGAGGACTCAGAAAACACTGACAAATCTGTCTGTTTCAGAAGTTCTTTCAGATGAAAACAATTGGACTAAATACCTTTTGAAGGGAATAATTTTATTTTATTTTATTTTGAGTAGGAGTATTACTCTGTTGCCCAGGCTGGAGTGCAGTGGCACACTCATGGCAACCCCAGCACTGACCTGCTGGGTTCTGGCAGTCTTTCTGCCTCAGCTTCCAATTAGCTGGAACTACAGGTGTGTGCTACCGTGCCCAGCTAATTTTTGATTTATTATAGAGACGAGGTCTCGCCAAGTTGCCCTGGCTGGTCTTGAACTCACGGGCTCAGACAATCTACTCGCCTCAGCCTCCCAAAGTGCTGGGATTACAGGCTGAGTCACCAAGCCCGGCCAGACGGGAATAATTTTAAGGCTAGTTAAAAGCCTTGTCTATTTAAAGTTTCTTAGGTATTACAGAAAATGTGCCACTGAGTATGAAAGTCTCTTTGGGAGATGTAGTTGTCACTTATTAGAACGGTCGGTACAAAAGATTCCCACACAAGTTCCATACTGTGCCTGGTTTGTCATGACTACCCATAAAGTGGTCAATGCTGGTAGTAAAAGACACAGATACAGGCTCACTAAGA